>CAJNDT010000957.1:369293-386793 GCA_905221615.1 Symbiodinium sp. CCMP2592 | reverse complement strand
CTCGAAGTTTCAGTTCTCGTGGCCGAACTCTAAACTCCTAGCGCTTTGCGCATCCAAGCTCCAAATGACTAAATCCTGAAATCCTCACATACTACATCTGTAACCGGAAGGGCAGACACTCTAAAAACACACCATTAAACAGCGCAATTCCAACTCAAAAACTCGAAGCTCCGAACCCGAAGCTCGAAATGCCGGCGATGCTGCAAACCCTGAAACCCCAAGGCGTGGAACCTCCCAAAACCTCTTTCCCTGTATGCCTCGGTCTTTCAGAGCGGCATCTGCCAAAGCAAGCGCAGCCTTTTTACTTACAGGGTCTTTTCCGGAAGGCGGGCAGGGGCTTAGGCTTTTACCAAACCTTTTGGGCTTTGTGGGGGCTTAGGGCCACTACATATATTGTGATTTTGGGAATTATCGCTGCATAGTCGACGGTATATAGGGGGGGAACCCTACAGGATGGTCAAAAGGTTTAGGGTTTCTGGTTGAGTGGTAAGCAGGCTTAGCGGCCAGCTCGTTTTGGAAACTTCCCTTCCATTGAAGGTTGCAGGTCTTCGGGCTTAGGACTTCGGTTTTGATGCGCTAGGCTCTAAGCTGAGGCTTGAGATGTAGGCATCCGGATTAAGAGGTGCCGGCTAAGTCATTTTCGGCATTGATGAAGCTTCTGCAACAGCTCCGCACATCTACACAAAACCATACACCCGCAGCGCTAAACTCCCTGAAGCCTATAGAGCCTAAGAACTGCCCCCCCGAATCTTCTCCCCAGCCAAACCTCCCGTTGTCAACACGCATCCAAAGCCGGACCCTTAGCCTTCACCCTCAAAGGC
Organism: Symbiodinium sp. CCMP2592; assembly: GCA_905221615.1. Taxonomy (NCBI): domain Eukaryota; class Dinophyceae; order Suessiales; family Symbiodiniaceae; genus Symbiodinium; species Symbiodinium sp. CCMP2592. Next base: position 385,972 of record CAJNDT010000957.1, on the reverse strand, counting down.
ACAGCTTGCAGGAAGAGTTTAGGATTCAGGGTTGCCTGAATAATTGTGCAACTAGAGTATATGAAGACTCCTACACCAGTCACATCCGCGAACTGTCCGCACCACTGACAAATCAGAACTCTGAGCAAACCCGCTGTTGCAATCCTCTCTGGTGTCGTGCCTCTGGGTGACGTCCATCGAGGTGGATCAGCTTGGTATCCCTGCGAGCGACCCCCTAGCACCGAGTTGCTCTTAGGGTCACTTCAGCTGTCTGGCGCTTAGTAGGGAATGGGGGAATGGATCCCTATAGTAGTACCTATATCGTCCCCAATACCAGTCCCCATAACCCATTCCCCCATTCCCTATCAGAACCAGACAGTCAGGCATCGACCTCATTCCTGATTCGCTTGAGGGACCCGGCCTGCGTGAGGGGAAGCTTTGATAAAGGGGGGCACAACACAGAACACAAGGGAACATTCGGGAAACCCAAAATAGACAATAAGAGTGATGATGATCTGTATTACTATCGTTAATTGCCCGAGGCCCCCACCGTTTTCAACTCAGAACTCAAAGATGCGTCTCGTCCAAAACGCTCTCGAAGCTCCCTAAGCTCCTTTTGGAGCTGGAAGGCATTGGGTAAAAATCTGAGGGTAGAAGAGATGGACGATGAAGCCCTGGTGGTGTGCAGCTCCAAAACCTCCCTATACATTTTCAATCGAAAATTCGAAACCCTGCGCTTAAGCCGTGCAGAATGTTGCAGATGCATCTCGCGCCCATCAGATTCCTCTGCAATCTGAGGTATCGCAAAAGTGGGTGAAGACTCAACACGGACGTCCACAAGACACATCTTTAACTAACAGCCTTTGCATGATGCACCCTTCTTTGAGTAGTTTAGCAGGTCGTAACCACTCCGAGCCCGCTGACCGATTGGCGCCCAGGTGCTTTGACGCTCAGGTGCCTAATTCTTCGAGCCGCATGGAAGCGTGGACAGAATACCGATGTTCACCACAAGGCTAGGCAAAGAGCAGTGACGTGGAAACACTTCCTGCAAGGCCTTAAAATTCAGCGGTGTGGCAAGCAAGCCTCATGACCTGTGAGCACGCTTGTGCCAGCAGGCCAACTTCTCTGGACAGGGCGCGCGCCCGGCAGTGGTGGCCAACAGGACACGGTATCAACGGCGAGGACACTGCCTTGTCCAATCTAGGTGCCATGGAAAAAACTGTGAGACGAGCACTCTGCGCCTTGCCGCCGCAGCCATCCACACTGTCCTCCTTTAGAGGTCCAAGGTGTGTGATGCTGAAGCCTTTTGTGGCGATATCACTTTCTGCAAAATGAGACGGGCGGAAACGGGGCGAGGCCCCACTGATGCTTGCGTAACTGCAGTCTGGAGCTATTAAGATGCAGGCTTCAAGTGCTTCAATGTCGCATCTCTGGGATGCAGGTAGATACTCGCAGCTTCTCCGCAGACGGCTACACACCAAAAGCATATTCAAGCTCAACTTCGAAACTGCCCCGAAACTGCACAAACCCCTGCATCCGACTTGGGTCGACGGAGGCATGTCGCCTCATGAAACCTCAAATTCTTGCTGTAAATACTAAATAAGTAATGGTACCGAAATGTGGAGTTTTTGAAATAGTAAAGAAGTAATGGTCCCGAAATATAGAGTTTTAACCACTAAACCGGCGCACAGTGCTCTTGCAGAAAAACGACTCCGTGCTTACTATGGGCGTGCCAAGCACAGGGCCCTCGGAGTATTCAGCCAAGCACCGAGCCCTTCGGGGTATTCAGCAGTGGAATTCTCGAGAATGGGGCTCTCACAAGATAAACGTGGTCTGCTTACTAGAATAGGTCGGGCTCGCTCGAACACGGCTGGAGAGCCGTTACAGTAGGATTTCTGTTGCTAGCCATTCAAGCGCCTATGTGGTGCTGGTCTCATGCGGGTCGACACAACCCTGACAAAGCGGCGGCGGAAGTCACACAAAACGTAAGCACACAGAGACGGAGGGAGAGAGCTACAGAGATAGAGAGAGAGAGAGAGCCATAGAAATCGCATGAACCAATTATTGGTCTACGTAGAAAAATATGTAATGTTATGCGCATATACATATATGTATGTGTCTGTAGAAACATAAAAGATTACCCCAGCTGTATATCAGTGTATCTATCTGTAACCTGTAACTATTATGCATACAGTTCTGCAGATATATACAGCTGTGATTGCGGAGGAACTCGCTCAATGCAATAAATTCATCTAGGCTGGCATAGACTAGGCACTTTGATGCGCAAAATCACTTGTCAGCGCTGAGCCACGTTCTGCATCTGTAGTATCTTCTTGTGATGGTTGGCGCTTGATTCTTAACACGGGGGTTACAGTCTTGGGCTCCAAGATGCAAGGCACATCTGCCATGCCAAGGTCAGCGTCTCAAAATCTGGTTAGCTTGGCCACGGTGTCTTCCTGGCTCCATCGGCTTAGTCTAGGGGCCTTAATAAATTTGAATAGGTTTTTTGGGCCCATGATACTATGATTAACGACCTCCCACCCCCAAAACAAACCCTAGTATTGGTAATCATTTAGGCCCCCTTGCGACATGCTGAACCTTAGCGCTGTTGGAGTGGTCTGTTCCTCGATGCGGGCGGGGCCTGAGGTTCAAATACGATTTTTGCAACTTAATGAATTTGGCAAGACCACCTACATAAAGCCTTCATGTCCTGAAGAATGCAAAACAGGTGAGCACCGTTGCCTTTCTTGGTTTGGTTTGCAGGAGGATGGAGCATCTACTTTTGCGAAGGGCTTTACAATGATGACCGCAAACAGTTATCACACAAACTGAACTAGTTTTCAGAAGACAAATAGCACACAGCACCAAACCCATCTGCACCCTACTGTACACACCCAAACCCAACCCTAAACCCTTTTGCACAGACTTGTATATGCCCGCCCTAAACCCTAAACCCTATAAGCCCTAAAGCCTGAACCAAAACCCAAAACCCTAAACCCTCAACCCAAAACCCTAAACCCTATAAGCCCCGAACCAAAACCCCAACAAAGAAACCCCAAAGCTGCCAAAAGGTGCCTCGTGGTCAACCTTTGAGGGCTGGAACGCCTCCGGCTCCTGGGCACTACTACGATACTTGGAGGGTCGGGGGACTTAGTAAGTAGGTAGTAAGTAGACTTATAAGTACCCGAAAAGGGACCCTAATTGGGGTTATGGTACTTATAAGTCCCTAAAATAACCAGTTACTAAGTCCCCCGACCCATCAAGTACGGGCTTCAATAACGATGCGGAGCTTATGAATTAGGCAGCCTGCCGACGAGCAGGTTTACCCGGGGGGTGTGCGAAACCTTCGCTGGCTCGTTTTTGGAGCTTGGCATGAGCTTAAACTTTTAACAAGGGCTCGCCACAAGTGACCTCCACTTGCCGAATGCTGATCTTCGCTGCCACTGCCACGCCGCGTTCGCTTGTGCGACCACTCCAACGATCAACACATATGATAGATCGCGGATCCTCCGAGCTTCGCAGCCGCATGTTCAACCCTTACCCCCCTCTCAAGCATCATGAAAAAAACCCTACCATGAATCTAGCCCCAAGCTTTTGGATCCAGGTCTAGTTCGACTGCCGAGCTGAAACCCCAAACCCCCAAATCCGAAACCTGAACCTGGATACGCGACAAAAAAAACCCAAACCCTATAGGCCTTATTCTGGCACCTATACAGAGCCCAAAGACGCAAGCACCCCCGAAATGTAACCTGAGGCTGCAACGATGGCCATCTTTGCTTGGATGGTTCCCAGCTCCTTCCTGCGCTTGCTTGGGCTTAACCTCGTAGAGGGCTTGGAGTACGTTACAAGGGGAACACTATGAATGTGCACACACAAGGTTCTAAGTCTAGGCGGTTGTAGTGTTTAGGGCTTGACGTGCTTAGGCTCTTAGGGCTGCGTAAGGTTTGTAGAGGGTTGGGGTTCTAGAGTTCGGGGTGTGAGGTTTTCGGGAGCTGTTCGTGGATTCAGAGTTGACATGGTCTAAATTCACGCTTGGCTTCAGATGGCGATGTAAACCCTTCGGAAGAAATCCTCCTTCCGCCCTCTAAGGGGTGAGCTCCTCCTAAACCCTCTTCCCTTAACCCAAATATATTCAAGGCGTAGGTACTTGATGGAGTGCTGCATTAGTTAAGGTCTGCATTGTGATTTCTGCTTGGCGGCCGAAGGTCCAGAGGTGCAGGTCTTCGGGTTCATACGGGTTTCCGATAGGGAATACTGCGGCATGAATGTACCAAGGAGCCTTCAACAATGACCTTGGTGATTCTTCAGACCCCTGCATTAGCCACGTAGGGCTCGAGATGGAATTCAGCTCTTCGAGCTTGGTGAATCCCGAACCCGGCATTGTGAGCTTTGCCACCTTTTTTGGGGCTTCAAACTTAAACTCTCTAACCTTCCAACCAACAAATGTCTTCGAAATCGACACTATTCTTGAGTGGTTGCTGGCCTCGTGAGTCTTTCACTCTGCTAGATGTCTTTGTTGTGGTGTTCAGCGAGCTAGGCGTAACATAGGGGCCTTAACAATGAGACTAGGGTTTCGGGGGCCACTATACTATAGTTATAATAAGCAACCCCTAACATAGTATGGGTAATCATTATTAAGGCCCCTATGATACTATGATATGCTCAGTCCAGAATGAGGCTTTCAAGTCGAGGCTGGGCCTCTTCCTATGCGTTTCAGTGTACACTTGCACCAGGTGGCCTAGCCCTGCCCCAACCCTTTTACCTATACTCTCCATTGTAGTTCCTTTCTTTGGTTAACCAAAATCTCTATTATAGGGTCCTAACCAAAAAACTGGTTAACCAAAAAGGAACTACAATGGAGACAATAGGTAGGCTCCAGGTGCACGGCCAAAGTCCACCCCTCACCCGGCCTGATGTGGTCCAAAGCTTGAAACAATCGCATCACTTCGATGCACCTGGCAGTCTCATGGACGTCTGGTTTCCGAAAACTCCTACGCTCCCAGGATCTCCCAGGTAGACAGGGGCCCTGCTTCTGAGCAGCATCAACCCAAGACTCACACGCAAAGCTTGGGATCGAGGCTTCTACCAGCCATACCTTGTACAAGCTTGAATCCTACCGACGAAGCAGATCGACAAATTTGCGTAGATCCCCTCTTGGGCCCAAGAGCTACCATAAGGTGCTATAGAATTCTATGTTGTAATGAACAACTAGAGTACGCGATAATAGCAAAGTTCTGCACGAGGCTAGTTAAGCAGCTGAGGGGCGACGTTCCATTAATATTGAATTTAAGTAGTAATAGTACTATTAGAAATATGAATTTAAGAATTATATCAAAATATTAACATTTATTCATTGCCAAGCCCCTCCGGCGTGAAGCCTCCCAGCCCTCCCCCTCAACACGAAGGCGCCTTGCCCCACCCTTCAGCCGCAATGTTCCCAGGAGGAACTCAGGCAGACCAATAGTCCTCAGACCGCAAAAAACCCAGAGTTTTCAAGATGTTTTAGGGTTCTGCTCAGGGCCGCAAAATTTCGTTGTTAAGGCTCGTTTCGGGCAACGGCTCCAGTTTCTGGGGGTTTAGTGGCGTGTATGGCGCGGCCTGATCCTTCAAGAGGGTTTGGAGTGTGCAGATTTGCCTCTGATTTTTGTTTTAACTGCAGTGGCTCTTTCTCCTCTTCGCATTGCCGCAGATCACTCGCCTCTGCTCTAGGATTGAGGGATTATACATTGAACAAGTGTCCGTTCAAACGGACTTCCAACCCTCCGGAGCTTGGCTCGTGGGCCTTGGGTATATACCGGGATTAGGGTTAAAAAGATGGCCATATTGGACGAAGGACACTTGGATGATGCCGGCAAGGTTTCTACGACTGCAGCAGTACCCATAGGCCCCATAGTATTTCCTTCTTGGGGTTCTGATTTAGAATCCCATAAGGCAATCCCAAAAAGGAACGACTATGGGTCCTACGGGTAAAGGTGATCCTGGCTTTACCAGGTGAGGGAGGGCTTCGGGCAATGGGATTTCGAGGACGGAGTTCCAGAAGCTAAATGGCTCAGGCATTAAAGTTTGGATTTGTATCCTTGAAGTATTAGGCTCAAGTACCCATAAAAGTGTAAAATCTGTTTGCAAAAAAATACAACTCAAGTACCCATAAAAGTGTAAAACCTTACCCCAACTATGACGAAGGAAAGGTGTCTGCCTCTGCTTTGACCACTTCTTGCTCTCGACTTCGCTCTTCGCTCTTCTCCCCGGCACATGAAAAACTGCGCAGACCACGGTCCCAAAGAACCGAAGCCCTGAGCTGTGTCCGAGTTGCCCATCGTGAGACGAGTCTAAGAGGTCGAACATGAGTCCTACCTTGGCTGTTGCCATACTTTTCTCTCGCTTTAAGCTCGGTGCGGACTTCCTTCCTCAGAAAGCGTTTCTGTTTCAACAACTGGGGTATGCAAAGTATGCAGGAAGCAGCGATGCAAGAATCCTCGCAACACTCGTGCTGTCCTGCTTTACTGTCTGCCCTTAGCTTATGTAAGCGGAAGTCTGTAGTGTGTAAGCGCTGCAAGCTTGGCGGTCCACCACCCCAAGCCTAACATCCCGGTGCAGCAAAGTTCGGGCTAATACTCTCTTCTCCAATAACCAGGCCCAAACAAAGTTCAAACTTTTTAAGCTAGACCAAATATGTAAAGCCAAAAAGTTTAAAGTTCTCCAATAGGCTAAGTAAGAATAGGGGACCCTAACCTAATATAGTACCTAAATAGTAGGATCCTTATTATAAGGACCCCTAAAGAAGGTACCCCTAATATTCGGAAACTCCCACTTGGCGATTTGAAGAACCAGCGTCCGACCATGCCCCCGAGCTGCAGTCTGGACTCCGAATGCCCAAACCCCGTCAAGGCCCACAAGCCCCTATAGTAGCCTAGTCCTGCACTCCCCAACTCCCCAACTACCCAGCCCTAAGCCCGAAACTTTCCCAACAACGAAAGCCCCCCAAATCAGTAAAGAGCGAACATAGCATAGCATGAAAGCCTCTGAAACTAAAACCCCGAACGCCCCAAAATCACAAACCACAAACCGTGAGGCCCCACTCGCCACTCCAAGGACCAAGCAAGAAAACAAGAAAACCAAAAACCCCAAACCGTGAACAAAAAGACGCCCTTCGTGCTGGATGCATCGGACATGTCGAGCCCCTGCCCACCGAAGTAAGCCATCACCCGCTCGTTCTTCATGTACCTAGAAGAACGGGAAGATTATGGGGCTACCAGATCCTATCGGGTTACGACAGGCTTAGCACGGGGATGTGTTCTGGTCCTTCTACACGGACATTCTGGGGTTACTAGAGGATTAATCTAGGGTTGCTACAAGGTTACTACTGTATCGGTTGCTCAAGTGGTCGTTGGGGTTCTTGCAGGTTTAGGAAGGGTGCCAACAAACTCTTCGGGCCTCTTAGGGCTTTGATGAAGGGTTGAGGGATCAGGGGCGAGCTCATCGGCAGTTAGAGAAGTACAATCGGCAAGGGCTTGATAGGCCAGGGTGATTGAATTTTGTGTTCAGGGTTCCCCCGTGGGTTTTGAGTGCTTTGGCATCTGGGGTTTATGTCCTCGGGCTCTTAAGCATTCTGTGGGTTCTGCGGGTTCTCACCTTGTCCAGACTAGGCAGCTCATCCACACCGGTACTAGGCCGAGTGGCAAGGACAACTCTGCGCGAGTCACAACGCCGTTTCCATCTACGTCGACCTCGTCGAAGAGGTCGCGCATGTCCTCTGACAGGTCTTCTCCTATCCACGAAGCATCCGCTGCACCAACACCTCAAATTAAATCATCATTTTAGCTCCCTTTGACAACTTACGTGGTATGTTTGTCGACGGTCATGCCGGCCTGTCTTCGGGGCCTCCACAGTCGGCAGGGTGGGTGGGACTGTTTACTTTCCTAAGATTTTGTGCTGTCGGCGGGGGTGATCTGGTGTCAGTAGAGTCCTCACTTTGCCTCTGTGTACATGCCGGTCTTCTGGCTAGAGGGCTCTGCGGTAAAGCCTCTGCGCGAGAGCCTTGACGGAGAGACTTGACCTAATCCTGTCCCATGAGCAGGGCTTTATCCTCAGCATGAAGCCCAGAATCCATTTTTCCGCCCTGTTACCTCTGAAATCTTCACTGGCTAAATAAAAGCTTGCTTCAGCGTAGGCTTATGCTTTAGTTCGGCGAGAGCCTCCTGTGCATAATCTCATCTCCATGCGCTGGTGACATTTCCTTCCAAAAAGTTGCAAAGCCTTTCTGGGGTATCTAGGTGTCTTGCTGCCCTAAAACCTTTTTTTGCTACTGGACTCAAGTCTAGCCCTAAACCCTAAACTCTTGTTTTGCAGCAGGCTTCGCACTTCGCCTGGAGTCGGTTGAAGCTGCAAGTCCTAAACTCTAAACCCTAAACAGGTTGGGACCTCCAGAGCAGGTCATGTCGGGTCCTTCAAAAACGCGTCGATCTTTGCCAGCTCTGCCTCCCGGTAGGTCACACATGTATGAGATATATTATATAACAAAAAGAAAGATGAATATATAAAATATATTATATATACAATATATACCCGAAGTTATATATATATATGTATGTGTTTGTGTATATTATATATATATATATACTAGGATACCCAGTAACCTAAGAATAAAAAGGCCTCTCTTTTTGGTATTGGGTAACTTTATAAGGAACCTAGGACTACAAAAAGGGAATAAGGGTACTACTGGGCATCCTAGTATATATATATATATATATATATATATATATATTCTCGTGACGCTGTTGTGGTGTTTGGAGACTTTCGGGCTTTGACTTTTGGGACTTTAAGGGTTTTCAGCACTCACAACTAGACAAGCAGGCGATGATCCGAGTACCAGAACGACAAAGCACTTTGGCTACTCCTATGCAACATTGGCGTGGGAGTCTTCCTAGCTTTTAGGGTTTTAGGGTTTTGAACTTTGGGACTTTATGGTTTTGAGATGTTCGGAGCTTTTGGGTCCGGGTTCCGAACAAGCAACGTAAGTACGGTCCCCTGGTTAACGCGGCAGAGAAGTGAATCCAACATAGTCAAGAGGCCCCGTTCCTTCGATGTAGGCAGCTACTGGAGCCCCTGATCTCGGGGTCCCGCCTTATTTCGACAAGATGGGCATACTACCCATAGGCCCCATAGTAGTTCCTTTTTGGGATTACCTTACAGGATTCTAAACATGAACACCAAAAAGGAACTACTATGGGGCCTGTGGGTAAAGCCCAGAGCCCAGGCCTGAATCAAGAGGTCCCTGTCTTTGATCTGCAAGGCCATCTCGACGAAAAGTGCAGACAGGACGTTCATGATGCACAGAACAATCAGCAAAACCTTGACGTTTCAGGCGTTAGCATATAGGGTTCAGCAACTGCGGCTCGCTTGTTCCGCTTGTTCTTGCCTAGACCGTGTGGGGCACAAGGAGCGCGCATTCGGAAGTGTTGGGTGGGAATCGCACGCAAGTTTGGCGAAAACTGAAGTTTTGCTCCGGCCAAAGAGCCGTGGACATTTTGGCAGCAGGAGCAGGAGCAGCAGCAGGTGCAGAGCAGCAGCAGGTGCAGAGCAGCAGCAGAACTCGAACTAGCACTAGAACTAGTACTAGTAATAGTGCTAGTAAGACAGCAGTAAAATTATGATTTTTGCTATCAGTAACTAGTCGTAGTGGTAGTAGTAGTAGTAGTAGTAGTAGTAGTAGTAGTAGTAGTAGTAGTAGTAGTAGTAGTAGTAGTAGTAGTAGTAGTAGTAGTAGTAGTCGCTGCTGTTGCTAATGCTGCTACTGCTGATGTGGCTGCTGCTGTTCTTGCTGACGCTGCTGCTGCTGCTGTTGCTGCTGATGTTGCTGCTGATGTTGTGTTTGCTATGTTGTTGGCGCCGCTGCTGAGAAAAGCATATTGAGCAAATCAGCTATCACCTGCATCAGCCAACCAGTCACATCAAATGAAAGTCACAGTCTGTTGTCTTCCCATTCCCTGCCGGACGGCATAGAACAGGAAGGCAGTGAAGTACAGGTAGTTCATGTTCATGAGTGGCTTGGCGATCTGGTACCTGAGGGGTTGTTAGTGTCGTATTTGCTTCAGGTTCGATTTTGGGGTCTCTTCTTGTTTTCATGACTCTCAAACTTGTCACACAGGGTCTTGCCTTGCCGTGTTCAGCAGAGTGTACTTTGTATACTTGTGTGTCTTCAGGGGATGTCCGGGGCGTTCGGGCCAATCTTGTGTCCTTGGGTTGATGTCGCGTTCCAGCTCGGTTTGGAGACTTATTATTTTGCCCTTCCTGCGCTTGGGGCTTCTTTGCTTGCTGAGGACAAGCCTTCTGCCGATGCAAGGCAAGGCTCGGGTCTCAAGAGGAAGCCCAAATCCTGAACTGTCAATCCTACACGCTACATCCGGTTTCATCACAACTCAGGCAAGGTACCAATCCAGTCCGCCTCGGCTGCAGAGAACACAAAGGGGCTTGATATTTAGAACAACGGTTTGACATGGCTTTCGCGAAAGGGTCTTATAAGAGTAGGGTAGGGATGGGCTTGGTCGTTTGACAGGGACAATGAGGGAACACCGTGACTGCTTCTTCTCGGGTCCCTTTTTGCATCAGGACTTGTGCGTCCCTAAACTATTAAACCATGCTTCCATGAAGACAGAGATCCACCTTTCGCAGTGAACCGATCAGAAACAACACAACAATCACAGCACTAACACGAAATTATCACCTGAACAAGGACAGTAGCAAGAGCAGAAAGAGTCACATAGCCATAAGTCACCGTGAAGCACTAAGCTCCGTCTGCGGCCAAAGCTCCGGTAACAGCCATCATCAGCGACAGCATGGATCGAAGCCTGGTGAAGCTCTGACTTACTGTGGTTTAGGGGTTTAGGATTTAGGGTTTTTCCCCTCCTTGCTAAGGTTTAGGGATTTAGGGTTGAGGGGTATGTAGCAGTGGTGGCACTTACGTTTAAGGCTGCCGTGCGCTCCCGACGGTACATCGAAGAAAAGGGTTTAACTCCGACTGGTGCGTCGGTACAGCTACCATAGCACTTATGTAGTATAAGGAGAGATGAGCCCATTTTTTTTTGCCTCCTGCATGCATCAGTGAGAGATGAGCCCATGATTTAAGAGGTTGCTGCCTGTTTTAGGGATGTACGCGGCAGTAGCGTGTAGTGCTTGAAGATTCAAAGGGTTTGGGATCAGGTTTTGGGCCGCGATGACAGTTGTTATGTTCGCCCAACTACGGGGATTTCTACGGGGCACTTCTTACCACTGTTCAGCTCGGCGGTGACCACCAAATCCCAATCTCTGCCCTCTTGGCCTTGAACATGCACTGTGTTTGGCAAAGCTGATGAGTGGCCGAGCAGCAGTGAGTCAAAATGAACTGTTAGCTGCTGCCGTAAGCCGGCCGCTGACAGCAAATTGGTCTGGTAGGCCCCCGCTAGCTCCTCTCCTCCTGTGCGCGCTGGGTTCGGGCTCAAGAATTAGGCTTAGGTTCTCTGGGCGATACGACGCAGGAGACCGACACAGGAAGGGCGGAGGGTGGTTTAAAAACATCCGAAGCTCCCAAAACATCTAGAGGCACTCAAGCGACCCTCGGGGAAGCACGAGGTATTCTCCGGTTTATGCGGCCTGGGGAGACTCCGCAACATCTCACAAAAACCAAGCTTGCTCGCCACACTCCGCTCAACTCCTTGCCTAGTGAGCAACGAAAAAAAGCCCTCTGATTGACACAAGAGCTGACTAGCTGACTAAGTGCAGTGCATACAGCGCATGTCGGCGCACGTCTTCAGAAGTGGAGTTCAGGAGGCTATGGGTGGATGAAGTTTGGGGGTATAGTATACTATATAGCCATATATAAGGACCCTCCAAAAAAATTAAAAATGACACTCCTAGATCATGGAAGGAGCTGATATTCAACCAGTTGCACACAAAGACTACACCGCAGCCCTAAGCCGAAGCAAGTTGAAGCGCCCCCCGAAGCCTCACCGGGCCCCACGCAGCACACCTAGAAGAGCTGCAGTGGGCCTTTATGTTGCGGTTCCTTATATGAATCCTACTATTTTATGGTTGTGCGCCCAGATTAATCACGTTCCTACATGAATTAAAACTTGGCCAGAAAACAAAGGTCTTTATTGTTGAAAAACCCTGAAAACCCCCTGGGGGAGTCTGTAGGTTCACCCAGTATCAAACTGTTGACGCGGAGACGCAAATGCCTCATGCACAACACCGCGTAAGCCCTTGTCTAAGTGGCCCCAAAACCTGAGCTATGAAAATACTAGAAACCGTAAACTCAAAAGCGCCCTAGAATTTACCCTGCTCGTTTCGAGACATTGCTGCAGTCCGGAGATCCTGCTGCGATCACACTGATCGTCGGATCGGGTGGATTTGGATCCCGGAAGTACCTGGTCATGTCGGAGGTCAGGGCTTATAGGGTTTAGGGCATTGTGGCTTTTGTAGTTCATAGGGCTTCGGGCTTAGGGATTAAGGATTTACGAGGCCAGGCCCCAAGAGTTGGCTGCAGAAGCGGGGCGGCTCGGGACCCCCCAAGCCCCAAGCCGTGGTTCCCGAAAAGACGGGACACTGCTAAGGGTGTATGTGGGTAGTTCTCTAATAATGTAAGGTCTCTTTTAGGGTCCTTTTTTCATACGGGCCCTCTATGGTGTTCTGTTGCTTGAAGCTCGTAGCGTGTAAGGTTGGCATAGGTTCGCCGCAGGTGTTCTTGGCTGATCGGTTGCGAAAGCAGGCTTCAATGTCAAAACGAATAATTACTAAGGCTCCTTAGCCTAAACCAAGCCCACTTTGCACCCGGGACTGCGCAAGGCCGAGGGACGTGGAGGCGCCCTGTGTGCACAAGATCGCAAACCTGCAGGGGACTTCGCCCAAGGCGATTCAATTTTATAGTAAACCCCAAAACGTTGGAAACCGGTTTGAGGACAAATAGTGCTGGGATTCCCTATACATTGCTCTTATGGATTGTCTGAGGCTATTGGGTTTCCAACTTTTGGGCTTCTACTATAGGCGCTTCCAAAGATTGAGAAGCACTTCTTCACTCCAGGCACAGTTGTGATGCAAAGCTTGGCGGCAGACCCCTTTTGGTTTAACTGGCTACTATCATCTTATATCATCTTTATCGTGCCCTCGACGAGAACCTGTTGAGATCTGGAATCTGGGACCTTGCAACACAATCAAGCCTAGGAAATCCTCGTCATCGCGCACTGCGATGACGTTCTGCATAGCATTATTATTCTTCTTCTTCTTGTTATTATTATTCTTACTATTCTTACCATTCTTATTAAAACTATTACTATTCTTTAGTTTTTAGTAGTACATAGCATCTGGCTCTGTGGGTTGGGGCTTGGTTCGCGAAGACCCCATCAAGCCCCAAAGAGTGGCTAAACGCCTCCAATGAAATCCTACGGTTCGATCTCACGATGACCCACGCTGCAACATTGACAGAGGTTGAAACTGTTGTAAAGTCTACCCTGAAACCTCGGTGGAGCGATCTTGAGGGTGTCAGGTTCACAGCAGGAGAACATGTTGTATGGGTTGGTCGGGTGGCGTGCTCGCCCAGCTACCTACAAGGACTCCATGCAGGTTCACAAGGTTTCGACGGGTGCAGAGCAGGATTCGCTACGTCGTTAATCTTGATGCTGCACTTTTCCGCTTTTTGCAGCAGGCCTCGTTGTCCAGCAGCCCGGTTACAGCAAGAGTCCCCCTTTCCCCCAGTCCCAGCACTTTTCCCCTCTTTTGAGCACGGACATGCACGGACTTTTCCCCTAAACCCTAGCCCTAAGCCCCTGAGCCCCTTTGTTGCATCCAGGCCTCTTGAAGTCTCGCCGGGGAACCCCTGAGCCCCTAAACCCTGAACCCCTGAACCCTTTACTAAAAGCAACCTTCCTGAAGTACCCTGGCCTCTGAAGTGAAAGCCAGGCCCTAGTCTTAGACTCTCATCCAAAACCCTGCTGTAGGGGCCTTAATAATTAGAATAGTGTTTTGGGGTACATGATCGTATATAGTCATAGCCAGGAGCCCTGGGAATAATGTTGGTAATGATCTAGGCCTCTACATTAACCTTATTTCTGGAACTTGACCGAACATCCATCCGCCAGGCCACACGTATGTCACGGTCATCAGCAGCGTGCAAGCCCAAATCAGGGACATCAAGGAGTTGAAGATGCAAACCTCAGAAAGATAGGCGGTTTCCAGCTCGGAAGCTTATCAAGCCTGAACCCCTGTATCCTTCTGAAACTCTAAACCCTAAACCCTAAAGCTTAACCGTTTTGAGCTTGCTTTGGCGACTAACCTTGCAGGGCCTAGGGAATCAGAAGCTCGGCCTTCAGCTGTGGCTTGGGGAATGGGAGTGTCCTGGTTTCTGTGGGCCTTTCCAGAAAAGTTGCAACCATCATCCGGAGCTCCCGGAAGAAGTGGAAGAGTCTGATCACCCGCCTCAGTCAGATTCAGGGTGTATAGGGTGTGCGTCTACGAGAAAAAGCAATCTGCACACCAAGGGCCCCAAACCATATCGCACCCTGCTTCAAGGCTCCATGTAGGGGTGACGAGGATGACTCTTGCACGGCGTTTGCCGTTTGGGTACTTGGAGGGTCGGGGGACTTAGTAGCTGGTTATTTTAGGGACTTATAAGTACCACAACCCCAATTAGGGTCCCGTTTAGGGTACGTATAAGTCGCAACATCACCGTTCCCGTGGTGGTGGCAGTGGTGACCCTCGTCCCTTGCCATGTGCAAACTGACACTCGTGGTATACTGGATTCTGGTGCATTCGTCATTGATTCGCAGTGGTAGCAGCAACAGGGAGGCCGTCGAAGAAACAGAACAGGGAGTCGAATGATAAGAAGTACTAACAATCACAGACTGCCGTCGTCGTTGCAGTCGCCACCATGTTGGCGTCGTAATGGTGGTGGCAGTGGTAGCAGTTGTAGCAATAGCGATAGCAGCAGCGGCAGCAGGAGTAGTAGTAGTAGTAGTAGTAGTAGTAGTAGTAGTAGTAGTAGTAGTAGTAGTAGTAGTAGTAGTAGGAGTAGTAGTAGTAGTAGTAATAGTAGTAGTAGTAGTAGTAGTAGTAGTAGTAGTAGTAGAAGTAGAAGTAGTAATATTAGTAGCAGTAGCAGTCGCACTAGCAGTAGGAGCAGGGGTGGGAGTAGGAGGAGGAGTCGTAGTAGTAACAGGAGGAGGAGCAGCAGCAGCAGCAGTAGTGCAAGTAGTTAGTAGGGGTGTGTAGTAGCAGCACCAGCTGGCAGTGCCAGTAGGGTAGCAGAAGCATTAGAGGTTGGGTCAAGTGCAGCAGCAGTAGCGGTACCAGAAGCAGGAGCAGGAGTATCCGTGCTCGTAGTAGTCGTCGTTGTCGCTCGTGGTGTTGGTGGTGGTGTTGGTACCGATGTTTGGGTCCGGTACTGCTGGTGTCGGGAATGGGTATCAGTGATTGTGATTGATTTCTGTGTAGCTGTCGGTGCGTTTGATCTTTTATTTGTGCTCACAGAAAAAGCAAAAGATGCTGTGGCACAGAACAAGAACCGGCGATAAGAACAACACTACTGATGCGGTGCAAAGCCTGTGACTTTTCAGCTCGAGTTCACTGTGCAGAAGCGCCTGGCTCAATATTGCAGGCAAGATGCAAAGTCCGGACCTTGCATGTACCGGGATCGGAAGCAGATTCATTCGAGGGCAGGTGTGGGTGTGCTCGACGGATCTGACAAATTTTCAAACAGGGACCAGAAAAGCTGAAGATACTGCTACCTTCATGCTAGGCTTCCTTGTTGAAACCGGACAGCCTTCAGCTGCAGAAAAAAGCTGAAAGTATGTCTCTGGTACTGAACAAGACATGTCGCTCCTGCGCAACTCTGCTGTAGGGGTCCTAAAGACAAACCAACACCCCAGAGACTCCAATATCCCTTAATTAAGGCATATACCTCAAATCATATTATAGGGATCCTACTATACCTTAAGGTATATTTCTCGTTACAGGAATATTCCTTAAGTAATATATTAGGGATCCTTCTATAATTTAAGGTATATTCCTTAATTCAGGGATATTGGAGTCTCGGGGACCCTCGCCCGACTCTAGACCTCGAACCCTGACCCGCCCGATTCGTGCCGCTGCCGCACGCCACGGAGAAGCAATAAGAACTACAACAACAACTACAACCACTACTACTACTACTACTACTACTACTACTACCACTACTACTACTATTACTATTACTACTACTACTACAACTACTACTACTACTACTACTACTACTACTACTACTACTACTACTAATACTACTACTTATACTACTACTACTACTACTACTACTACTACTACTACTACTACTACTACTACTACTACTACTACTACTGCTACCATGGCTTGCTGAACGAAGAAGACTGGCAGAACCTTGGTCGGGTGGAATATTGTTCGCGAATTTCACGCACCGGTTGCGGGTTGGAGTTAGGACATGGCTGTTTGCTAACTGCAGCCAGAGTAATGTACATCGAAAATAAGATCTTCTGAAGCTGTTAGCTGTGGCATGTCTTCCCAACCTGTGCCCGAAACCCCTAGAGCACTAGAGACTTTCCTCCGGAAGCCAGCCTAGACCTCAATCTCTGAGGCCCTCCGTACGGTCAACCCAGCGCGGGCATCTCGGGTCCAGGCTAGTCGCAAGATTCGAATCGCGCCTTAGACGTCACAGTGGGGGAGGC
>CAJNDT010000957.1:184293-361793 GCA_905221615.1 Symbiodinium sp. CCMP2592 | reverse complement strand
AGTGGTAGTGGTAGTGGTAGTGGTAGTGGTAGTGGTAGTGGTAGTGGTAGTGGTAGTGGTAGTGGTAGTAGTAGTAGTTGTAGTTGTTGTAGTAGTAGGACAGTGTGCCGGGAAACGAGGGCCGATGATTGACCAAGTTTGTACGGCAAACTTGCCGTTCTTTGTTCTTTCTTGATATGGAAGGGGGGGCCGCATAGGAGTAATGGTGGCAGGGTAGTAGTAGTAGTAGTAGTAGTAGTAGTAGTAGTAGTAGTAGTAGTAGTAGTAGTGGTGGTAGTAGTAGTGGTAAGAGTAGTGGCAATAGTAGTAGTAGTAGTAGTAGTAGTAGTAGTAGTAGTAGTAGTAGTAGTAGTAGTAGTAGCAGTAGTAGTAGTAGTTGTTGTTGTTGTGGTTGTTGCTGTTGTTGTTGATGTTGTTGTTGTCGCTGTTGCTGTAGCAGCAGCAGCAGCAAAAGTAGCAGTATTGATGGTGGTGCTAGCGGTTGTGGTAGCGGCGGCAGTAGGTGGTAGTGGTAGTGGCAGCGGACGTCGTTGTCGCCGACGGCACAGAAGTAGTAATGGGCCGTGTTCGCAAAGAGACAAACAGCTGCAATGACAACCAATCACGATACAAACAAGTTGAAATCTAGAGACAGAGGTTATAGCAACCGCAGTGAGAGTCAAAGCTGTGCTGGTTCACCGAGCCCTCGAAAATATGCAGTATGATGCTCAAGTCATGGGAACAAACAAGAACAGCAACTCAAGTTGAAGAAATATCACAACCAACATACGTAGTACCGGCAGGAACCCGAAAAGCATATGAACAAGAAAAGCAGCAAGGTATTAGCAACAGGGTTACATGTAAGAGAAACCGTAGCAAACACGCCTCATAACAACGATGCCAAGTAACAGTAGCAATAGTCACAAGACGCCACGAGCCTGCTTTTCGTAGGTTCGGCTACTGCTACAGCTCTTCGCGGACATGCAACTGCAATGGCTGGAGTGAAACAGGCACCCGAACAGGAATGACGGCAGGAACGCGGCGACCTGAGAAGTAATATCTAGGTGAGCAGGATACTGATCACAATTTGACAATAGCACCGACGCGGCCAAACCAAACTGGCACTGGTGGCGAAACTGGCCGTGCCGAGGGTCTGTATAAGGACCAAGGAGGAATCGGCCATGACAGCTCTGGCCTTCTCCATCCGCGCGAGATGATGGCTGTCATTGAAATCTAGCTTTGGCATCATTGACCTCGAGACATGTCTGCAGTGGTTTCGGCTTGTCATGTTATTTGCAATGGAGACCCTAAACCCTAAACCCTGAACCCCAAAAACCCCTATAAAAAACCGAAGGCGCAAACCTGCCTGGAGTTTCGAAAGCAGACACTTGGCCGAGTCTGGCAGGTGATTTCGCGGGACTCAGGAAATACCGCCAGAATGATTGCGAAACACAACCTGGCACCCATAGCACCCATAGCCAAAAACACCACCAGGTGAACAGTCTTCTTAGAAGTATAAATATTTGGGGCTCGTCAGCGGCAGAATCACGAATTCGGTTGGTTGTCGTGCGAAACCCTTGAAAACGGCTACTGCTCGAAAAATCACGGCGGCAAGTGCCCGGATTCTCAAAGCGAGCGGGAATAGTGTTGCAAGCCGCCTAAACTTCCACGCGCTGTCTCGTAACTCCTGCGCGCTTGATGAAGTCTTTCCATAATCCATTCCCCCTAATTAATATTAAAGGGCCCCTCCCCCCGCCCCTGCCTAATATTAAAACTGGATTTCGGAGGTTTAGTTTTTATATTAGGGGGGTTTCGGTTCGGTGCATCCACGTACCCGGACTCCCAGTTGCTAGCTATCCTAAGCCTGGAGCCCTGAGGCCCTACTAAAGCCCCAAGCCCTAAACCTCGAACCCTAAACTTTAAGCCCTAAAGCCCCAAGCCCTAAAGCTTTAGCCCTGAGCCCTCAACCCTTAAACCCTAAAGCTCTACTCTCTGTAGTACAGTACAGCTGTAATCTTTGGCTCTATAAAGCGCTTCAGCCCTGAGCCCTAAACCCTTAAACCCTAAAGCTCTGCTGTCTTTAGTACTATACTGTACTCTTCGTTCAATTAAAACACATACAGATCTAGCCCCCCCCTAATGTTGTCCCTTTTAAATTGAATGTGGGGCCCGAAACCGCGAAATTCCGGGGGCATTAGTTCTACAGGTGGTAGACTGCTATACTGCTATACCTCGTAAAGCTGCTACGTTGCAGGAGGGTGGTCCCTCTTTCAGACACTAACGCGTACATGCCCTTTCAACCTTAGACCCAAGGCGTGGCAGAGCTTGCAATGTGGAAAAAATGTTGTGCAGGATTTTCAGGAAAGTGATGCGGAACACCTCAGTTCAAACAAGCCCCCCACAGCCTCCTCGTGCTCATCCAAACCCTCGTGCCCGTAGCTTAGCAAATCGCCACCCCAAGAAGCAAAAGTCGAGTTCGCAAACTCCCAAGCCTAAATCGAACCCCAGCCGGCCCCAGCCTGCCATTTTGCATGGATTTGCAGATTCTCGATAATCCTGTTTACAGATACCCCAAAGAGCGCAGTTGGTTCTCTGGGCGAGATCACAACACGTGCCCCGAAAGGCAGACCTAGACGGTGCATGGAAAGTCGCCTGCGTTGTTTCGCTTCTTCGTACACGGCGGCGGACAACTGCTGCCTGCTGGTAAAGTGATTTCTTCCCATCCGAACCCGACTTGACATACGCAGCACATGAAGCTAGGCTTCCATGCAGTCGTCGTCGTGGGGGTGGTCCTGTATATCACCCGTCTCTCATCCGCCACTCTGCACCCTCCGTAGCCATCTCTCTGCCCACATGTTGGAGGGCATCCAACGCTCTTAGACATCGGAAATTCGTTGCCTCCGCAGACGCAGCAAATCTCTTCCGGAGATGGAGATGTACCTTCCAGAATTTGAGTGCCGGCGGCATCCTGGTCGAAGGTGCTGGTGCTCTTGAAGTCCGTAGCATCTCGTTCGGCCACGACCCCTCGGGACGAATGCACCTGGCGGCCATCCCGAATTGCCCCAACGAGGATTGAGGGACCTATCAGAGCCATGGCCGGCAAGAGCACACAACGCATCTTTTCTAAATCTGGCAAACGACGGCTAAGCGATATACCTGCTTCGAGCTGGAAAAGTCCTCAGGACCCGCGGCACCTAAGCCCCCGAACCCGGAAAGCCCCTCTGCTTGCAAGCTGAAAGCGTCAGTCAGATCCTTAAGCTACAAAAGCCCTGGCCGCTTCATCATCCCCAACAGCCACATACATCGCTGGTCGATGGCAAATGCCTTCCTTCTGAACTCTGCCGTAATTTCAAATTTCTTCATACTCAAGCACTTCCTGATTCTCGTTTTCTCAATCCTAAATCCTAAACCCCATGACAAACCGGGCAGTCGAGGTCGGGACATTCTGCCATGCATGGCGAAGTCCTCGCTGGTAGCAGGGTGACCCAGCAGGGGACCCAACGAATGTGAGGTCAAGTGAACCCTATATATGGGGACCTTAGTAATTAGAATAGGGTTTTTGGGCGTATTATGCTATAACTATGATCAGGAACCACCAAAATAGTATAGGTAATGATTCAGGCCTCGATAATATGGGCCCAATACCACGATCTTTACAGTTTAGGGTACACCCCGCTTGCGCCCTCGCAATTCCGAATACAAATGCTCCAGAAACCCGCAAACTTCACATCTAAACCCTAACTAAACACCATGCACACTACCTATAGGCCCCATAGTAGTTCCTTTTCGGGATTACTTTATAGGATTGAAAAATATGAACACCAAAAAGGAACTACTATGGGGCCTATGGGTAAACCACATACCGCGGCCGGCTCCTTGGAGTCCATGGTCTGAAACGGGACGGCACAGCCACCGCCGCCCTGTCACTGTCGTTCGCTGGCATGCTGGGGTCGTCTCCGAAACGAGAAAGGGTTTGGGGTTTGGGTATATTATAGGGGCCTTAATGATTAGAATAGGATTTTAAGTGGGGTTCGATGTCATTACAAGGGTTTGGGGTTTGGGGTTTTGGGTATAATAGGTTTTATGCGGCTTTACAATGCTGGGGGTTGTGGGACACAGGCAATGGAGCTGAGGGTACCTGCCTGAAAAATGCTGTGCATCAATCGCTCGAGGTTGCCCATAATTAGGCCCCAAAAGTAATTCCTTTTTGGGATTACCTCATAGGACTCTATATATGAACCCCAAAAAGGAACTACTCTGGGGCCTTAGGGTAGGTCAGTGTATTAGGTTGTTGGGTGCGCGGCCCGAAGATAAGAATTCGGCACTACATGTTGCGTTTGTAGAGGGGTAATGTGCTGAACTCACCGAACGCATGCTTCGTGAACTTAAGCCCAGAGGTTTCCGTCTTAGCCGTAATCCTG
The DNA here is from genome assembly GCA_905221615.1 of Symbiodinium sp. CCMP2592. Taxonomy (NCBI): domain Eukaryota; class Dinophyceae; order Suessiales; family Symbiodiniaceae; genus Symbiodinium; species Symbiodinium sp. CCMP2592. Next base: position 357,393 of record CAJNDT010000957.1, on the reverse strand, counting down.
ACTCACCCGCGGCCGTTCCAACTTAGCTCTGTGCCTTTTATTGCAGTCCCAAACTTCCCATGATGCTTGCGGTTTTTGAAAACGGACATGCACTTAACGATGGGTCGGGCGACCAATCTGTTTCGCACCGCGGGGTCGACATGGTTACCAGGTACTATATTACCTATACTATTTTTTGGGGGGTTCCTTGTTGTGGTTGTGGTACGTGCTGGGCCCCACACGGGGCCCCAAAGCGGCCCTTATATTTAATTGCAGCGCACGTCTGGCCCACCTGTCGAAGTCACGCGCATCAAACCTGTAAGGGTTCCTTTGAAAGGGGTCTATAAGGGTTACTACAATGGCTACTAATTAAGGGTTTTGGGGCCCATTAAAATTATTAACCCCAGACTCTTTTGGAGGCATCGGTCTGGTGTAGCAATGCTCCCTCGCTCAGCTCGCCGGCGAGCACAACGGACCCAACCCTCTCTGCGTCGTCGCCAGCCACCAATGCATCTGCCCAAACCGTACACACGGAGCCCTCAACCCGAAAGCCTCCACGCATGTAATGTGGGGGCCTTAACAAGTAGAATAGGGTTTTGGGGTAAATTATACTGTGATCATAATAAGGAACCCCCAAAACAGTAGACAATTTTTTGGGCCCCTGAGCCTGGCCGGTCCTTCAGATTCCGGAAGCCCCGCCCTAGGAACGACCATCAGTCACATCCCATGCAAGGTCCGCACAAACCCCGTAACCCATATATGTACACAATCTTCACACAAACGATCTTTATAACCTTGGACCCGGAAGTGTTAATCCCTAAAACCTAACTTGAGCCTCAAACCCATCCCATAAGCCCGAAAACGATTTAATATCTCGAAAGCCACGGGCCAAAGCCCTAGACCCCTCCCTAAATCGTCCAGCCCGCCTGGATGACCCTAAACCCTAATTAAACCCTAAACTGCCTAACCAAAGCCCCTAACTCCTAAACCCTGAAGCCCCAAACTTTAAACCCCAAAACCCCAAACTCTAAGCCCTTGACCCCTAAAATCCCAAAACTCCTGAGCCCCCCTAAAGGAGAGCCTGAAATCCCCCAGCAGAGCTCGGCGTGAAGGTCTTGCTCGGGTCGCCGCCCTGTCGGACCTGCGTTTGCTTTATGTTTTCAGGGCTTCTTGGGGTTAGGGATTGAGGGTTTATAGGGTTCGGGGTTTGGGGGTTTAGGGTTTAGGGGGTTCGGCGTTAGGGCTTTGGTGGGTTAGCGTTTAGGGATGCTTCACCTACTTTTTTTTGTTTTTGAGTGGGGAGGTAGGCTTCGGGGCTCAGAGTTGCAGAGCATTAGGGCCCTGAGCGTCCTAGTGGTGTTCGACTGCTACGACAGAGTATTTTGCAAATTGCAAAAGCCTCCCTACTTGTAGTGCATTTTCGAACTTTTACATAAAGCCTTATCATCTCATTTAGGGTGACAACCTGACCTGCGCTCAAGGCGTGCATTGCATTCTTCGTCCAGCTTTGTGGTCAGGCCAGGTTCTCTTGCTCCAGAGGGTTTGGGGTTTAGGGGTTTAGGGTTTAGGGGTTTAGATAGGGTTTAGGGTTTAGGCTGGGGCTATAGGAACATCTGAACACGAGACTGTGCACCCTTGTGCGACCGGGTCGACACTGGCTTCAGGCACTATACTTATCCAAGACGCCGAAGCTTAAGGGCCCGATATACATCATAAAAGGATTGCCGTAAGAAGCTCTAGGGGATCGTGTTTCTACTTATTCAAGCTTTTATAGTACTATATGTTCATATGGCAGCATGAACCCCTGCAGAGCCCATCAGGAATCCTTCAGGAAAGAGTGTAGGGCTTGGAACGCAAGCGGAAATCATCGCTAATTGAGCTTCTATACATGAGGGACTGTTCTCTTATAGCAACCTCAACACTCTGGGGGTCAAGAAGCAGAAACATCACCAGCAGCAATCCAGGCCAAGGTCACACAGAACTGAATCAACATCCTGAATCCTGTTCATGATGCAATGGGACTGCAGGCGCCAGGAGGCAGTGAAGGTTCCGCAGCTGATGTGCAAGAGACGACAAGGAATTAGAACCAATTCTATGCAACCTTGCCTCAACAATGTACTGGTGCACCAGGTCTGTTAGGGCCTGGGCGGAGCGTGCTGGCGAATGGTCTCTGCCAGCTTCGGAGTAGGTCAGTGATGTCCATTATCTAAAGCCGAGCAAGATAATAGCAATCAAGCCTCACGCTACATGCCCAGGTAGTCAGCATCACGACTACTCCAGGAATGCCGTGATAGCGAGTGGCCAACCTAACTGCCAAAATAGACTGATCTGCAGAAGCCGGGCAAAGTAAAATAACTGTAGTACACGTGCTGACCTCAAACTCGAAGAGAGTCAGCCGTAGCCTCCGTGGAGCCAAGAAGATGATGATTTATTCAATTTTTCGCTGGGGCTATACAAGATTCGAAACAACGAGCTTCGAAGCAAGAAGAGCCCCTAAACCCTAAGCCCTAGGGCCTAAACCGTAGAGAACCCTTAACAAAAACCCTAGAGCCTGTCTCCGAAACCCCCCAAAAGGTCGTCATGACAGGCCCATTTAGGATGTCCTTAAGGGGGGGTGGTCCAAGGGGGGTAGGTAACCTAGTAATCCCCATTATTCCCCAATACTCCCTAAGCTTCCCTAAGGTTCCCCAAAGCTCCCTAGTACCCTCCCCCCTTGAACCACCTTCCCTTAAGGATCCTATAACAGGCCCATTGAGCTCCAACCCCAGCTCCTCGGGCCAACACTCGCCCGTAACCACGGTAACAGCTACTATTAGGGTTTAGGGTTTAGGGGTTTAGGGTTTAGGGTTTAGGGGTTTAGGGTTTGGGGTTTAGAAAAAATAGGGTTTTGGCACCCATTATACCATAAATATGCTAAGGAACCCCTAAAATAGTATAGGTAAATATTTAGGCCCCTACATTATGGAGTTCATGCAATGGCAAGAACGGACACGGTGATTATCCTGCAATATGTTCCATGTTTTACGAATGGCACATGAGCGAGAATTGTCAGTGGTACACCAAGGCACTTCAAGGCACAGACTACTTTTCGACAGCCCCCCCTTTCATCAGAAAAGCATCGGCGGAAACCAACCTGCTCCTCATCGCAGCCAGAAGCAGATCTGCCCTTTGGAAACCCGAGTCACGGAACGGCCATCATCCACCCGCTAAGAAGAGTTGAATTCAAGAAACCCTAAACACTATCAGAAATCAGCGCCAAATCTGCGACCCGGACGGTGAGCTGTTTTTGCATCCGCCGATCCTGTGCTGCAAAGGCGTCCTGGAAAGCGGAGAAACTGTTAAGGGTTTAGGGGTTTAGAATTATATGGTCACATCACGGCAGTAAAAGACATGGACACCGCACTTAAACAATCTAGCCATGCTGTAAAGTTCATAGGGCGACTGATGCCAAGAGAAACTCGCACCAAAGTCAGCAAAGAGCACTAGAGCTCCAATTGCTGATCTCATTGTTTGGAGCTTCTTTTTGCATACACCCAAGGTCTAGATTTTAGGCTAGGATGAAATAAGCGAGCAGAACTGTATCAATGGGCATTCTACAGTGGTGCTCTGGCTAAAGCTCTCACAGAAGGAAACAAGCGTAGCTCTGTTGACTCTGTTGACTGAAGACTCACAACCCAATACTCAAACACGGCGGCAGATTCAAATAAACCACTGGCTCGCCATTCCTGAGGATGCATTGGTGACAAGATTTGCGAGAACACCCGTAGCACGAGCCGACATTGTGATGCTTCTTCTACTTCTAAAAATCATACGTAGTCGCCACGCGTGGATTGTTGCACACTGTGGCCTCCCTTGGAGGTCGCCACTACCAAATGGGGACCTTACCCGGCGCCCCTACGCCTGCGCAAAGCGAAATTGCGAATCATCTGCCAACTCTGGCCAGGGTTTCAGTTTCAATGCTGGTACCCATTGCGGGCTTTTCGAGGCGCGATGGAGGGCTATCGATGTCGAGTATCGTCTATTTCTGGCTTGCAGAACCGACTTCATTGAGACCGGTAAACACTGCCGGAAAACTTTTCGCTAACCCAGACTGGGAAATTTGCACACACGCTCTTAAGCCGTGACACCAGCTGCCCAATGTGACGCACTCATGCTAGACCGTACTGAAACACCGCTGGGGAACCTAACCCCAAATCGTCAGTCAAAGCCGCAACAGCCAACTACCGAGTCCTGGATGAACTTCCTGGCAAGGCTATGCGGCCAAAGATGGCAAGATTCCGGTTTGCTAGGTCTTCGCGATGAAGATAATATCGGGGCCTTATTAACTAGAGTAGGGTTTTGGGTATATTGTACTATAATCATAATACGGAACCCCCAAATCAGTATAGGTATCTGTTTAGGCCCCCATATTATATGTCTGTCCATTGCTGCTTTGGATGCAGAAGTTATGGTAGCGGAGACTACCGGGGCTGCGTCAAAACGGGTTTAGAGTTTAGATACTAGACTACTTACGTTGAGTTCAAGAAATGCCAAGACCGAACCCGAGAAATCTAAGGTCTCATATATTAAAGCTTTTGGGCTATTTTGATCCCCATGGTAGTACCAGCAGCATTAGCCGTGAAGATGCAGAGGCAGTGGATCTGATGTTGGAAGCTTTGTGACAGCTACAGTTCGGGGTTTTGGGGCCTCTGGATTGTTCCTTTTTGTGGTTAACGTCGGGGCCTTAATAATTAGAATAGGGTTTGGGGGGGGCCATTATACAATAATTATAAGAAGGAACCCCAAAATAGTCTGGACAATCCTTAAAGCTCCTGCATAACTTCTGGGTACCATCTGCGGGATGTGGTTTTTGGAACCTCGCAGCTGCCGATCTCCTCGATTCTGGAGTGGAGGAAGTTTGAGTGCATTTTGGCCACGGTCTGCAGTCTTTCTGATGAGGGTTTCGGATGTAGCATTCCCGCAAAAAACTGAAGAGTACTATCCAACATACCCTAAAAAGCTCTTGGCAAAAAAACATGATGCACACTCGCATAAGAAGAATGCCACTAATGTCAGTTTGCAAGAGGGCTTACTTTCTTAAGCCTCGAGTTAACCGTAAACTCGCCCAGCTGCTGTTGTTCCGCCATCTCCTGGGAAATTCCGTCGGGTTTCGATGTTGGAGAATCCAAAAGACTTGAGTGACTTGAGGCTCCTAAACCCTAAACCCTAAACCAATTAAGTCATGCCGGTCTCTGGGTCCACGTACGGGTGCCTTCGCAAACTTGCCGCGCGAGAGACTACTGTAGGGCCTCGAGATCCGATGTCCAATGCGACCTCCTCACCCCTTTAAACACTTGATCATGAAACAAGTTGCTCAGTGATGATATGGCCAACTGCTCTAAAGTCGCTGTGCTACCTTCTCAGTGATCGGCGCCTCAGCAGGATATTCACAATGCCCAGACAGTAAATGCACACGTATTACATACGTACATACATACATACATATGCATACATACATACAGTTTATGCATACGCATGCTTGCATGCATTATGTCGGTATGTAGGCATGCGTGTATGTGCGCAGGTCTGTGTGTTTGTCTGTCTGTCCGTCTGTCGGTCTCTCTGTCTGTCTGTCTGTCTGTCCGTCAGCATGAAGGTATGCAACCAACCATGTGTGAATGTGTATGTGACAGTATGTGTGTATGTGCATATGTGTGCATGTGAGCATGCATGTGCGCATGCAGGCATGTCTGTGTGCAACTACGCCCGCATACATGTCACATGTCTATCATATAACTTTGCGTTTGTATGTGCTGGAGCGAGATGGCGGATGCCTTGGTCTCTCAATCCAACAGCCGTAAATCTCAAAGCCTAAAGCGTCGAACTGTGTTTGCTTTCGAAGACAGCAGATGACCCTCGGGAAGGAGATGTAAACACACAATACCATCGCATTGGTCGTGCAAGTAGCAGTTGTGGTGTATCTACGTATGGTTGCGAACATAAAGCCTTTCGACAGCCGTTACAGTAGAACGCTCTTGAGGAGTCACTTGTTGCCAACGGCCGACTGTCAAGCACTAGCTTGGGGTTTCCGGCGTTTCAGAATTCAGGGTTTCCTGCTTTCAAACCTTCCGTGTTCACTAAGTTTCTCAGGGCATTGAGACGAGGCACCGCGCGCAAGACACTTCTCACGGAACCGTCGTCGCCGCTGACGCTGCAGCCTAGGGATACATGTATTGCACTTCCTCACGTATGCCTACGGCTCCTTCTGAATGACTTTGACGGATTCTGGGACAGAATCTCTTGAGCGACAGAAATGAGCAGGATACAAGAGGCATGAAGCTTGACATCCACAAGCTGCATCTTTGCATGCCAATGCCTTCAGGTGCTTCGGAGATGCAGATGCACCCAAAGTATGGTAGTTTCAAATGTGGCACTCCTTCAGACTTGAGGCTTCAAGCCTTAAGCTCGAACATGTCCATGACACGCCACAGACAGTCGTGGTGCACACTAGCACGCGCTAATCGCAAACCAATAGGCAATCACACGCAACGGTTCAGGTGCAAGACCGCATGCAGGAATGCCATCGGACAGCCTCGCTGACCCTCGCTGCATGCATGCTTCTCCCTTACAGCTGGGAAGTCCAACACATCAAATGGACACGTTTTCGTCGAACTTTCGACTTTGAAGGCTGAACCGAATCCGTCAACCAAAAACCCTGTGCGGCAGAAACTGTCCACACACACACACACACACACACACGATAGAGAAAGCCCAGAGCCGAAAAAGGTGGACGGAAGAAGTGGAGGTGAGCTTAGGGTATTCGAAGGCATAAGCAACTTGACTCATGGAAATAGAAAACGAAGAATAGCTTTCAGCACTCTCTCACTCAGAGCTCTAATCTTCTGATGTGAGAATCTCCGAAAAGTTGCGAACCCCTCGTATAGACCCGCGATAGAAAAAGATCCTTTCTTTAGCTTCTGAATTTACAATCTCCAGAACTCTCGAGCCCGAGCACTGGGCACCGGACACTTTCCGAGTGGCATGGCCGGAGGCGCCTGCGGCATCTTCTCCACCTGGGTTGCTCAGGGTCGGGGCGTTTTGCGTTGAGGGCTTCAGGTTGGAAATTTATGATTTTAGGTAGAAGGCCCCATGGGGCTTAGGGCTTAGGGTTTATGCTTCGCAATACTTCTCATCCATAAACGCAGTGACCGAAAACCGAAAACCCTATGATTCACGAAGGGGCTCGCAGGGTGTCCTGATACCACCCTGGTAATGAGGCCTAAGTAATGACATCCCCTTACAACATCTTACAACCACTGTATCACAAAATAAACCAACTAAATGTAATGAAATCGTTTTTTGCATTAAGTAGTCCTCATAAGATGCAACGACCCAACTATCCCAAAACCCCAAGCTATGTGTAATAGTTTAACGCCCTGCATGATTCAGCTTTGATTCTATAGCCGACATACAAAAGTATACTCGAAGGCCCAGCCAGTCAGCTCTAACACGATCTAACAAAACATGTCGTCTGCTTGTGGCCAACAGAATTCAACAACCTTCGGAGTCCATATATCTCGCATAAGCAGCGCCCTTTTGGTATTTGGGGTTACTTGTACTTTAGGCCTTTAGGCTTCCATCAGAAAACGTGATAAGACGATGGCTCCTTTCGTGTTTGGGCTTGAAGCATGTACTCCCGCGGAACCTGTATGTTGAGCTCTAACCCGGAAGTCCTAGAACCCTCCTAAGCTTCCAAGCTTCTCCTATGGGTCGGGTTAGAGTTTAGGGTTGGGTAAGACTTACGAGTAACCTAGGCTTCTGACACATTAGGCTACAGAACCCACGGCAGGAGCCTTTTTTCTCCAGGGGAATATGCACTTACATGTGTTGTTCTAGGGCTGAGGGTAGACAGAGTTCAGATGTTAGGGTTGCGCGTTGCATCTGGGTTTGTGCAAGCCGTCTCTGTAAGGTCCCACAATCATTCCCGAATGTACTGCATGATTGCCACAGGAACATGCAGCAGGGACGGCTTGAGTTCAGGGATTTGGGTAGGACCCTTCTTGGGTCCTTATGACAGAACGGCACCTAATATTTAGGGTGCCCCAAAAAGGGACCCCAATTTTGACAACTACCCATTTGGGTTTCGGAATTATACGTATCAGTTTAAGTACTGTCTGGTTCAGCCCAGAGCAGCAGGGGACTAGAAACTCTTTCCATTTTAAAGGTGGCTCAATAGATTCATCGTCATATCATTCAGAAATCACGACACTGAAATAATCATCACCTCCATACCCTAAACCCTAAAGCCTTAGGACATGAACTTAGAGAACTGTCCCGTTAATTTGCCATCGAGGCACAAGCACTGCAGACCGCCGACACTCGCTGGCTTGGGTAGGTGCGCTCCGAAACTCACAAAGCCAAAGCCAACACCCGATAATCTAGGGGCCTTAAGAATTAGAATAGGGTTCGGGGGTATATTATACTATAATGATAATTAGGAGCCCCCAAAACCCTAGTCTAATTATTAAGGCCCCTGCCGTGCCCACGGCCTCTTTTCCGGTATGGGGCTGCTTTTGGTACATTCAGGGTTTCTAGGTTCCTCTTCCGCAGCATCGTGAGGGGCACATGTGGAATGGAAGGTTCGGCTCCAGGCCGGCCGCGGCATACAACTTAAAGATCGGCAGCTTACTTTCTCCCGCTAGCACTGCAGAATCCTCAATGCAACGGTGCAACAAGGCGTTGCTTGGTTGTGATAGGAACCAGAATTTCAGCGCACCGTACCCTGTGTGAATGCCGGCACGACGCCTCGAGCCAAAGACTACGAGATGGAGTCGCTAATCAAAACAAAGTAGATATACCTTTCTTGGGTTTAGGGCCCCTTTTTTCTACTGGACTCAAGTCTAGGGCCCCTAAACCCTAAAACCCTAAACCCTAAACCCCTAAACCCTAAAACCCTAAACCTTAAGATCTCGACTTTGAAGCCCGAAGCCCTGGACTCACGGTCTGCCCCCCTTGCGGATCTCCAAGAGGACGGTGGATTGCCGTGTGCTCGAGGTGTATACGTCTTATAAGGGAGTGAGACCCATCCCGAAAGCTCTAAGCCATAAGCCCATAGGGGTAGTTCTCTAAATTAGGGAGTCTTTCGATAAGGGTGCCGTACTACTTTGGGGACCCATGAGAAGGGACCCCTAATTTCGAGAACCACCCATATCCAAGAAGCAATTGCCCTGGCTATTTTGAATAACATGAGTTAACCTCAAGAAGGATCCCTCGGCTGGCTTTGTGCTGGGATGGCACCAATATCGACATCTGCACCACTCTCCTACTGTAGAAAGGTTTATCATGGCTTAGGGTTTAAGGTTTGTAAGAAGGTTTATCTAACCCCGCTTAGTGGAAGTCCAAACCAATGTGCGCAAAAAGCGCCCTTTTCTCGAGACTACTTGAGACCACCCCAAGATAAGATCTGCAAATAGCTCGCCATGGGGGTGCAAAGCAAGGCGTACCGGAAGGACACCACCTGAGGCATGCCAGCGCGCGTGGGATGGGAAGAAGGTGTGCAAATTGGGCGCAGTGACAGTGACGCATCTCGTGATGTTGGGATTCAAACAGGGATCGAAGAACCCTGTCTCGCTCGGAAATGTCTACCTATGTCTGCCTCACCTCCCGCCAAAGAACGCCAAAGGCAAGAACTAGCAAAAGCCCAAACCCTACCTTAACCCTGAATAACCAACTTTTTTAGGGTTCCGTATTATGACTTTTTTATATAAGTCGTTAAAAGTGTAGGTACTTCGGGGTTAAGGTTAATTATCCCAAAGCCCTTAACCCTACGCGTTTTTCTCGGTCCCAAGACTCTCGGAGGCCTCAAAAGGTGGGATGAAGGTAGGTGGGATATTCCCAACTAAGAGTCCTTATATAAGGGATCCTTAATCCTACCTACCTTCATCCCACCTTTTGAAGCCTCCGAGACCCGGGGTCTCACCCTGCGGCAGCGGCCTCGTCGGCAAGAAGCCGTGCCCTTGGCACTAGAGGCTCTGCAATCCAACACTACCTATGGAGGCTCATGGGACTTACTGTAATTACCGTAGTAAGGAAGGTTCTAAAGTACCTCAGTTGGGGTTACAAGTACTGTAGTAAGGAAGGCTATAAAGTACCTTAGTTGGGCTTTTTTTGGCTCCCGCTTGGCGCGTCTGTTAGTTGGGTTTACCAGTACTTATAACTATACCCCAGCCCACAAGGGGCCTTGGAGCCTCGATTGCTAGAGTACAGTTTGGGGTATAGACATGAGAATAAGGACTACAAAGGACAAGAACTTGATCTTTCAGTGCGGCCTTGGCCGTTTCGTACTCCGTTGATATCGAGTGCACTTGCCCTGCCAAAATCTAGTCGCAGGGGACTTGCTCGGATGTTCACGGTCTCTTCGCACCTCCTGGCCTGCAGTGCTTACAGCAGTGCGCTAAGACCCGGGCATGTCCGCTTTCGACATGTCTTCCTCCATCGGTGAGTTCACGCACGTCCTTCCGAAGTCAAGTTAAAAGAAAAGCTTAGGATTACCGCCGGCTCTGGCAACATACTGTAGAGGGTGTAGGCTTACGTACGACTAATACATTGTCACTGACATGCTTATGATTCTAACTTTAGTTCTTCTTACTCTCATTGTTAGTAGTATGATTCTGATTCTAGCCTTTATAATGTCAGCTTTATTACTCTTAAGTTCATTGGTAGCAATACATCTTTGGGGAAACTTCGAGCTCGCACCGAAACCCGAGGTCCGCAGCTCAGCCCCAGCTCCCACACTGAGCCCATCCTAATTAGCCTAGATGCTATGCTCTTGGGCGTTCATAAGTAACCGAGAATTTTGGGCTATGTACTAGAGCTGTATTTTCGGAAACAAGTAACCTAGTGTTTGGGGCTGTATTGTACTGGAGCTGTATTTCGGGAACCTAAGGAGTAGTTGTTCTGAAGGTGTGTTCAGGTCCAGGCCTATCTGAGACACTAAGGCCGGAGGCCTGAAAAGGCGGAGTCCTCGTGCCGCTAGATTTATCCACCAGCACGGTGCTAAAGGTGGAGGACCTGAGAGGAGGATGAGTCCTGTAAGACTGGCTTTAAAACGGTTAGTAAGGGCTCCCCAAGGGCCTATACAAGGGTTCTATAATATAGGGGCCTGAAAAATTAGACTAGGGTGTTGGAGCCCATTATACTATAATCACAATAAGGAACCGCCCCAAAATAGTATAGGTAACTATTAAGGCCCCTACAGTAGAAGGGTGTAGGCTTGGTTCTGAACTCCTTTTATGACTAGAGTGAGACGGTGGGCAGAAGGTTTAAGAGCTAAGGTCTAGGGATTGGGTTTAGGGGTGTAGAGTCCTTTTAGGTACCAAGGCTTTGGGTTACATGGTTTATGGGTTCGGACCCGCGTGATTCGGAGAATTTCGGTTTGGCACGTATCTCTAACGATGTCTCCAATTACCAGAACTGCATAGTATACTTGTCTCTACACAGCCCCTTACAAACTCACTCCCATCCATGCAGCACCGGTACACACTTTCATCTCCCGAAGACCCGAACCTACATAAACCTTACACAAACCCAATTAGTTAAGCTCTTCGAAAATATCAGGCAAGATGGCGAACTCCGCATCCTGAGCCCGTTCTGCTCGTATACCTCGCAACCCGACGACCCGACCAGGAACCAAATTCTGAAACCTGCAAACCCTGAACCACTATGAACCCCTAAGGGAAAGCTTGCCGCAAATCACACGAATTACGCACATGCATAAATACATACATACATAAATCATAAATACTTGCGTGCATAAAGTAGACATAAATACATTCATACCTACATACAGACTGACAGGCGGACAGCCACAAATATCCATGCATGCACACGATACACATATGCATATGCACATGCGTGCATAAGCACACACACACACACACATTCATCTGGATATATGTATATGTACCTGTATGTATATATATATATATATATATACATACATATCTGTATATATAATACACTGTGCATTGATATCAAGCTTAAACTAAAACGAACTAACTAAACCATTTTCATGAACCCTAACCCCTGATCTGTTCCAACACACACACACACACACACACACACACACTTTCAACCCAAACCCTCAGTGTCCCTCCTTCTCTCTCTCTCTCTCTGTCTCTCTCTCTCTCTCTCTCTCTCTCTCTCCCTCCCCCTCTCTCAGCCCAAACCCCAAACCCCAAAATGCGTAAACCGGAAACCATTTATTGAACGAGGTCTCTCTGAAGTGCCTCCGAGAGCCGACCACACCCGTGTTCCGCAAATGACGCAGCGACTGAACTCTGTACACCGGAAACCCTCAACCCTAAACTCTAAATCCTAAACCATAAACCGCCCTTAGCCTACACCCTTTTACACCTGGACTACGCATAGCCTACACCCTAAACCCTAAACCCTGCGCCCTGAACCCTGGGGCCGGCGCCGGCCCTCAGCTCTCAGTGCGCCGCTGGTGTCGACGCCCTGGCCAGCAAGGCCTCACACAAGTTTTGATTTATATATGTATATATATATATATGTATGTATATGTGCATGTGTGTATATATATACACATATATATAGAGAGTACTGTGTGTATATACATGTTGTATGGATATGTACATATATGCCTTGTGGAAGGCCTGTATGATATCACGCAGCTGATTTGTTTGCAGGTCCTGGAACCTGGGGATTACCAGAATTCTGTTGAGGGTGGATGGTAGTCCTGTATCCCTGTTGAACCAATCATACAAGGCTTCATGAGGCTGACATGAATGAGATTCTGTAGTGTAGCAACCAAGATATCGATTTTTGAGTTGTGATGCGGCGGAGACAGCGCTTGTAATAATGAATTACCGGCAGTGTAGATCTGTAAAACATCATTCAACAATTATGGAACTTAATTTGGTAGGGCGCCAACTAGCGAGGGTCATTTCTCACAGCACGATGCATGAGAATGTGTAGCAACGCAACCCCCTCCTTGAACCTCTGCAGATGTTTTTCATGTGTGTGGTCAGTTTTGCCGTTCGAAGACAGGATCCTACTAGAGGCTCTCAAAGCTGTACCCAAGCAGACGTACTCCGACAGTGCTCCATCTAAGAGAGTGAACGCCTGTGCAGTCATAGCTTCGGATCGAAGCTGCCTTCCAAAATCGAGCTTCCCAGCGCATCGTCGCCCACCTGTCCGACAGCTTTAGGAAGCCGGAAGTTAGGCTTGCGTCCATGCTTGCATCCTGGCTACGAAGATGTAGCAGCAAGTACGGGAGCCGAAACGAAAGCTGGATCGAGCTTTGTTTGGTGACTACTGGCCAGGGTATCAACTACAATCAGCTCAAAAGCCTGCGTTTCCAGAGCCAAACATCACACACACACACAGACACGCGCACACACACAGACACACACGCACCCACACAGACACACACAGACACAGACGCAGACACAGACACGCACACGCGCAAGGCTCGATTCAGTGCCGTGCAAAGACTGCACCAAGACTTCCCTTCCAGGTCGTGACAGGATTTCCCAAGCCCCTGGCCGGGCAAGCCAAGGATTGTGCAAACACGACACTATACCCCCCTTAGAACCATTAAATAAAATACTTTCAAAATTCTCTTGGGTTTTATATGAACAAAATAAAAAATAACTCCTGAGGAGACTATGGGACACCCAGGCCTACTGCATCCTACTGCAGGAGCCCAGTAAAACTACCAACTTCATAGCGTCTGGTAAAGATAAGTTTAAGATGCCGCTGTAACCTGAAGCAACAATGGAGCGGCTGCATAGGCTAGTCACGGGTGCGCACTTTACGGGAGCACCGCATGAAGCGATATCGCTTCACATTCTCGTGACATGCTTTAATGTCGGTATCTATAAAACTGCACAAACATGTGTATGTGTACGTATGTTATACATACATACATATATATATATATATATATATATATGTACCAGTATATATACATATGATTATGTATGGATCTATGTGCAAAAACATGCACGCATGTCTGGGTATTTTCCCTCTCGCCCTAAAACATGTCTGGGTATAGCTGATGCTGTATTGTTTTTTGAGACTGAACCTAGTTCTAGCTAATATAGATATCAAAGTATCAAAGTGCACACGTTGCGTCGTTGTTGTGAAACTGCATGCAAAAACTCACTCATAATACGGCGCGCAGTGCTGCAATGTTCATGCATGGACCCAGAGACTCCAATACCCCTTAATTACGGAATATACCTTAAATTACAGTAGGATCCCTAATATGATTTAATTAAGGCATATTCCTGCAGTATTTTAGGGAGATTGGAGTCCCCTAAACCCCAAACCCTATAGATCCCTTCAAGAAATTCTAGGCATTCTGGGAATATACACCCGGCCTTGGTCAGGAGTCGCGCACGACTTCCCAGGCGGGCGAGCGCCGCAGCGGTGTTCGCCGCGTTGCCCCCGCCGCACCAGGCCGTCTGCAGGGCACGCACCTGACAAAACAAAAGTTTAGGGGTTTAGGGTTTAGAGTATATTGCCCATAGGCCCCGTAGTGGTTCATTCTGGGATTACCTTATAGGATTCTAAACCCCAAAAAGGAACTACTATGGTGCCTATGGGTATGTTACATTCTCGAACTCGCACAAGGCAGGCACGGGACTAGCCACCACATAACCAATCCTATGCCATTAATTACGTAAACCACAAACGACACCACAGACCCACACCTGGGCAAGCCTACACATCACCCCAAACAGCACGGCATGTCCTGAAAGCATCAACCACCACCCGCAGGGTGATATGACTGTCCTGATCTCCAATTCACGACTGCAGAATCCAAAATCTAGAGTGGCTTCAAACTGAATCTTACGCACTTATTCAGCATCACTCCAGGTTCCCACTCAGCTGCAATCGGCCAGTTTCGAGGCTCAAAAGTCGTCGTCATTGTGCAGGAAGGGCATCCAATCCAGGACTTGTCTCTCGCTGCGCCTTCGCAGCTTCTGGGCGATACCGGACCAGTTGTCACCAAACAGAGATTATGGTAGGAGCCAGAAAGTTGGAACATTATGGTCCTCATGCCCGTAAGGTCAAGTATAAAATAGCATCAGGGATCCTAGCACAAATCCTCCTGAAGCCATGTTCCAACTTTCTGGCTTCTGCTGTAGCACCCCCACCGTGTGTCGTCACACTAGGGCGACTTTGCCTTTGGAAACATGGCCTCTCCGTCTGTGAGCCCAGTCAGGGGCTCTGTTGCTCAGTCTTCTTAGGGTTTAGGGGTTTACAGTCTAGGGGTTTTACTGTTGAGCTGACGTCAAAATTGCTACAGTAAGGCTTCACTCGCAGGTTTGGGACGGCTGCAAAGTCTAATCAAAAGGGATGTACCGTACCAATACTTCTTTTTCTTTGGAGGGGGGGTCCTTATTATAACAATAGCATAATGTGCCCCGAAACCCGATTCTAATTATTAAGGCCGCTACATATATACTACCCTTTTGGATCCCTTACAGTAGCCCTTATAGAACTCCTTTAAAGGAGCGCTATTCTAATCATAAAGGCCCTATATTACGGAACACACGCAGAGCTGGGCAGAAATTCTGGGACCTTCGCGTCCGTTTCTGGGAAAGCCTCCAGCTGCTGAGCGAGGTCCTCGGGCCCAGGTTGCTCCATTTAGAACGGGAGGGCTGTTAGGGTTTTGGGTTTACACGTTTAGGGTTTAGGGTTAAAGAAGTGTGGGGTGTAGGGACTAGGGTTTAAAAGTTTGGAGTTTTGGGTTTATGGTTTACGTGTCTGTTTGGCTTGGGCTCTGGACTGCTTTGAATTGAGTGTCGGGTGCTTGTTGCCCGGAGCCTTAAGGGTTCTGCCGGAATTTCCGACAGGAATCTTCTACTATAGGGGCCTTAATAGTTACCTATACTCTTTTTTGGGGGGGGTCCTTATTGTGATTATAATACAATGGGCCCCAAAACCCTAGTCTAAATTCAAAGGCCCCTATATATATTGTTCGTGTCTGTAGTTGGGAAGCTACTTCAAAGGCCGCAAAAATAGAACTAGTCAGATATAAACGACTTTTGTAAGATGTTATTACTTTTAAGTATAGCCTCTTACAATATAGAGGCACGCCAGACCCGAGCCCCAGAGCAATCATGCCGGCCCCTTGTAGTATGACTGTGAAACCACAGCAGCCACTCCGGGCTGAGAAGGCATCAGCACTACGAAGTACGTGTCGTTTCGTGTATATGGGGGCCCGAGAAAACGGGGCCAAGGGCCCCGGGACCACGATCACGCGGGTGTCGAGAGACAGGGAAGGCAGCAACAACGAACATGACGCAGTAGGAAGCACGAACTTCAACATGTTAATCTCATATGAATCGGTGTATCCGTTGATTCACTCAAGAGTCTACAATAGCTTCAACATCTCCAAGAAATTCTCCTTGGCATCAAACTAGCCGTGCAGGCCGTACGGGGTTGCACTGGGACCCGGACCATGCAGGCCAATCCGCAGAGCACCTGAATGCTTCCGGTGCATTTCTCTACGGTCTGTCTACCGTCTCACCTTCAACATGTTGATTGTTTAGACAGGTACATGTCCGAAACTCACAACCACTAGAAGCAAATTCCTTGAACGGAGGCTAAGCGCGAACTTCCAGGCTGAACCATTCCACCCTAGCGAGTAAGCCCGAATTAGCTGGTGAGAACCCTACAGGCACAGGCTTCTGTAAGGAGCTTATAATGGTACCAACGGGGCTCTATATGGCAGTGTTGTTAAGGATATGAAGTCTTTGCATAACCATGAATACGCGAGAATCCGAAACAAAGCTGTCTAGGCTCTCGGCGACTTCACTGGCGGTCGCCACCTGACCAAGACAGGATGCTTTCACTTCTAAGATGCTGTTCTGCTCTGACCGCATAAGACCGAGATCCCTCATTGAGCCCTACCTAGATGGTCATACCCTACGGTCCTACTTTTGCATTTGCCAGATCTTGACCATGAAACGAGGTACCCGTGAAAAGGTGTGGGGCATGACCTCCAGGTCTAGGTAGAATCATGAAAACAAATACAAAAGTTTGGAGAATGCCAGAAGTCAGTTCTACAAACTGAAGGTTGGCAATAAGAACTAAGAAAATCGCGCAAGCCCTCCAACACCATGCCACAACCCTGCATTTGTGGACTAAACCTTGCATCTCGAGGCGAACAAAACAACATCCCACGCGTTCATTGTCATGCCTTCTGTGTCTCCCAGGTGAGCGCTGGCGTGATGTACGTTGGAGATTCCTGCAGGCACGATACACTCTGGATTTTCCATCTTTCTAGCCAGCAGGAGTGCAGGAAACAACGCGCACTGCACACTACCGCAACTCTTATACCCTAATATGGTACCCAACTAGTAGGATCCTTATTATAGGGACCCTCCGAATAAGGTACCCCTAATATCGCAAACTCCCAAAAGGCCTGCGGGGCTCTGGCACGATTTGGGGGAGATCGCCGCTCAAACTCCCACACGGCAGGGGGGGGGTTAGGGCTCATCATCGGCGGGGGAGTCGCGACCACTAGTAGGCGCAGGGGCGGAAATTCTTCCAAGCAGGTGCGACTTAGGATTCGGTTTACTACAGGGGAGACTCTGATCTAATGACATGTGCCGCAGAATTGCCCTAAACCCTAAACCCTGAACCCTAAACAACCGTAAACACAAAGCCGGCAGCTCCGATCTTTTGCTCACAGCTGGTGCCGCCTCCTGAACTTTTGTCAAGCTGGAACTTCCCTCAGGCTACCGGTGGCTGCGAAGCAAGGAGGCATCGGATCAACAAACGAAGCCACAACCCGATAATCTATTCGTGTGATCATGATTCCTATTGCAATTATTACTTATTAGTCCTTGTTGGTACCAATATTCTCGTTACGCGTCACCGAACTAATCCCTGTAAGCAGCCTGGTTGCCATGGTGCTGGGAGGGGTCCGGCTCAGACACGAGAGCCTTACGGGATGTACAGGGTTTAGGGTTTAGGGTTCAGGGTTTAGGGGTTTACCTATAGTCTCCATTGTAGTTCCTTTTTTGGTTAACCAATTTTAATGGCTGGGATCTTATAATAGAGCTTTTGGTTAACCAAAAAAAGAACTACAATGGAGACTATAGGTAGGGTTTAAAGGTACCAGAGAAGTGCTATGTTCCCTATAGACTATAGGGCCATGTGCATGTGGTCACTTCCCGACTCCTTGATGGGCGACCTGCAATTTATAGGCTGTAAGTTGTAGGTCTATGAGGCTCCGAAAGTTGAGCTCGTTGCGCTGCCTTCAAGCTACTTGTTCCTATACGGATAACCCCAGCTAAAAAAAACACGAAACCCTAAACCCTAAATCCTAAACCCAAAAGCTGAGAAAACAGAGGATTTCCGAGGCAAGGCACTTACACCAGCACGAGCTTGGCATCCGCCATGCCATACTCCGCCTGAAACCGAGAACGTGAAACAGCTCAGCTGAAACGTTATAACTATATAACTGTAATAAGGAACCCCCCGGAATAGTATTGGTAATTATAGGATGCAAGGCCGACGGGGCTAGGCTTGCGATTTGCAGTTCTGATTTGGTTCAAGGTTGACAGAGCCTTGTCTTTGGCACCTTGGTCCTCAATTCTTATCTTGTACACTTTGGGCCGAAGCGTGCTGGACCAGCAGGGCTTGAGTCAAGAGTAATTACTATGCTTGATGTTGGCTTTTACTATTACGCTGGAATCTTCTCCGAACGATGAATCTATGAGACAAATGGTGAAGGATAATGCGGCTTTTGCTCTTATGTGGGACGGCTTAGGCATTCAGTCAGGTTGGCACGCGCTGCGCGTGCTGCAAGTTATCAAATTTCTTTCCTGGGACTCCTTTCGAAGATGACCTACTTCATGGGGTCCGATAATAAGTAATTAAGTAATTTGGTAACATTAGGCTAGATGAGGAATCACAAGAACGACAGCTGACATTCGACCAAAGAAGGTGGGTGGCGGCCATCGCCACGTCGTCAAGCTCACATCGCCGTCAGCCTCAAACATTTCACGAAACCTTCGGAGTCGAGATGCTGAAGCATACTACTCCCCAAACCCCAAGCCCTAAACCCTCGAAAACCCTCAACCCTCATAAACCCCCACCCCAAAGGGTCCAAGTATCATTATGGTATATATGTAGACCCCCAAAGTACCCTATAAGTATATACCATGATGATACTTGGACCCTTTGGGCGACGATGCTTCTCAAAGAAGGCCACCCTAAACCCTCAGAAACCCCAAACAGCAAGCGACGATGCTTCTCAAAGACTTACCTTTGGTTAGTAGGGAATGGAGGAACGGTAGTAATAGTAGTTATAATTGTACCACATTCGTCCATTCCCTGCTGACCAGATGTAAGCCAATTCCTATAGACCCTATACCCTATACCCTTGTAGAATCCCTATAGATCCCTTGAAAGGGACCCTTAAAGGAACCCAACCAACCAAAGGTAAAGATCCCTTTAAAGGAACCCTAAACCCCTATAGATCCCCCTATAGATCCCTTTAAAGGAGCCCTATTCCCTATTAACCAATGGTAAGAAGAAGGCCTTGTGCTGCTCAAACAGCTGCTCCAAGGCTTCGCAGTACTGGCGGTGGAAGTCGTCGATCTGCCTGAAACTTCCCAAAGACTCCAACATCCCTTAATTAAGGAATCTACTTTAAATTACAGTTGGGATATCCCTTGATTAAGGAATATAGTTTAAATTATAGTAGGATCCTTAATAGGATTTAGGGTATATTCCTTATCTGCCTGAAGTTTAGTGACACTTTGGGACTTTGGGCCTCAGGATTCAGGGGTTTCGGGTCTTTAGCCGTGCTTAGGGTTGCAACTTAGCCCCAAACCCTCAAACCGTCTTGTTGTATCAGGACTTTCAATCGCCTGAAGCCTGAACCGCTCGGGGCTTCGGATTCATGGGTTTCGGGTACGGTTTAGGGTTTAGGGTTTAGGGTTGCAGGGTTGTTTTGTAACAATCACCCCTTGTGCTCGCATTGCTGCGTCCACAAAGCCTGAAAGGTTTAGGCTAAAGGATTCAGATATCAACATGGTTTTAGGTCTTCGATGATGCTAGCAAGAATCTACATCGAAAGCAGGATTCGGCCCCCTCTTGGATGGGAATGTGCAGGTTCAACAACCGAACCGTGACACAACAGTAACAGGGAGATCTCTGCAAGCCGATTCGGAAGGGCAATAGGTTTGCACCATCATGAATCCTAAGAAAGACGCGCACTTGAAGCAAGCAAGCAAAGCATGGCCAATGGGGAACAGCAGAAACTCCTCTCTACGCTTGCCCAAACACCGCACATGCCCATCTGCATGGTCTGAGCTATCTAATGCTCCACATGCACACCGAAATTCCAAACGTACTCCCCAGAACATCTCCTATCGCAGTAATACATTTTCGGTTTCTGGAAATTTTGGTGCCAGTGCAACCAGTTCAAACCGTGAAGCCCAGAGCTCAACTAGCAAACCACAACTCCCACACGCGAAGCCCAGCAGCTCATCCGGCGGATCGGGGCATGTCCCTGGTGGCCACAGCGGTGCACCAACAAGCGTCGTGACCTGGTGACGTCGACAAAACTCTCGCAGTTTGCAGCGCTCCAGGCTCCGATATGCCGATTTTTTCCCGGGGATCGAGATAAATATTTGTAGTGGATGGGCCTCAAAACCAATTCTAATTGTTAAGGCCCCTATACTAAATACTACCCTTATAGACCACGTTTAGTAACCCTTATAGAACCCCTTTATAGGGAACCCTATTCTAATTTTTAAGGCCCCTATCCCTACTAGGACCCTTTTTAAGTACCCTTCTAGATCCCTTATAGTAGCCCATATGGATCGAATTACTTTGAAGTTTTGTTACATTATACTACCCTTTTGGACCCCTTACCATAGCCCTTATAGTAACCCTTTAAAGGAACCCTACTCTGGTTATTAAGGCCCTACGGTACAGACCTTTGAAGTGTTCTTACCCGTGCTGCCCGAGCGGCGGGGTGGCGCCGAGGGACGAGTGGAAGACAGCTGAGGCCGCAGAAAACCGGCAGAGCAAAGCCCAGGCCTGGGATAAAACAGACTCCTAGGGTTCCTGTAAAAGGATCTACATAGGGCTCCTTTAAAGGGATCTATAGGGTTTAGGGAATTCTAATATCCCTTAATTAAGGAATATGCCTTGAATTATAGCAGGCCCCTTAATGTGATTTTAGGGTATATTCCTGAATTAAGGGATATTGGAGTCTCTGGTGTCGAAGAACTTCCGATAGGCCCCATGGTAGTTCCTCTTTGGAATTACCTTGTAGGATTCTACATATGAACCCCCAAAAGGAACTACTATGGGGCCTATGGGTGCGGAGATATGTTGTTTACAACGCAGTGCCCCACTTCGAACAAGCCCTTATAAAACTGCCGAAGGCCTTGAGAGCTCAATTAAGTGGTCCGGGTATTGGTGTGGCAACGCTAGATTCGGTCCTTGGTCACTTCGTCACCAAAGATCCCGTTTGTTTTGCTGTCGAGGTGGACACTGGTGGTATATGCCCTACGCCCTGCACCCTAAATCATTGGCCGTCTCGCAGGAACTGCCAAGTGCAAGTGCAGTGTCTGTCGTCTCAGCAGCTGAAGCAAACGCAAGCCTCATCCTGTCTGCACTGGCTTGACTGCCATGACACGGCAGGGGTCCAAGCCAGCCGGGCAGGCTTGAAACGAACAGCCTTCGAAACCAGATGAAAACCCTGTTGAACCCAGACAGCCTAAACCTCAAAACTCTGCCGAAGCCATCAGTTGTGGCCAAGGGGCGATTCTGAAGTTGCTCCTGGACCTTGCGACGGAAGCTGCCCTTCTCGAACTGTACCGTGGAGTAGACGTCATTCCTCAGCGACAGGTGCTTTTAGGGTTCGAAGCTGAGCCCCTACTCAAGCATTAGCGTAGATGCAACCCAGGTGTACAGTGAATGCATCGGTTTTGTTTCGAGTTATAGGGCGATATCCGCACCCTGCGAAAATACGAAAAAGCAGAGCGTGACAGAGTAGAGAAAATATGTCTCCGTCTTGAGTGTGTAAACTCGAACCTTCAGCCCCTGCTATGAACTTGTAATACTTCCTCGACACACCTTCCAAGTGGTTCGCGTGCGCGGATGCGGACCCAACGGCTTTCGGTCCAGGCGTTTAGAGTCTCGTGGCAGAAAATGAAACCCGCCAGAACTCAAGTATGGAATGTCAATCAGAATGTCTGCGATCTACATAGTGTAGTGTAGTCGAGGAGCATCCTAAATCCCCGACCCAACCTTGAGTCTCGACTGTGAGTTCTATAATACAAGGGCTCAAAGGAAAGCAGCTGGACGAAACAACCTGCATATGACTCATATGGCTATGCCAGTGGCAAAGATCCTGAGCAGTGATGGAGCAATGGCGACCACCAGAACCGACACGACGAGCACTATATACAACCCAGGACGACGGCGACAACCAGGAAACCACCAGGACGCAAACGCCTTTCTGCGAGCGGAGCACACTGCATCCTGTGTACACACTCCAATATTATTGGAGCACACACTATTCACGATGGAGCCGGGACCGGGGGATCATGCGGATGCAAGAAAACACAGCAGGGATGGATGACAGTTTGGCATCTTAGAAGCAAAGTGATTTCTTTTGCTTATGAGAAGAATGCAACTGCTAACCACAACCCTCCACTGTCTACACCCTGAAATTGACATCTTAGAAGCGACGTCTTCTCTTGCTTCGACCAGTGGCTCCCCAAAGCCGAGGACAGGAACCAAAGCGGCGCCTGTACCTGTGACTGTGGCGTTGGGATTGGATGGTTTAGGGTTTATTACGCTCTCACAACTGGGACATAGCCAGGCGAGGTTCTTAGGTGCGGAGTCGGTGTGAACAGTAGATTGAAGGGGGTTTAGGGTGTAGGGCTAAGGGTTAGGGGTTTAGGGTTTAGTTTAGTGTGCATGAACACTGGGAGCAAAGTGTTTAGAACAGGGTTGTGGGATACTGTACGTCTTGCTTGCAGGTACTGTACGGGGATGCTGCTACCGACCCCGGATCTGTCCCTTCGGACTCATGGCTGGGATTCAGCTCCAAGCAGCTTCATGCTCTCGCTCTGCCCACTTCGACATCCTGAACCCGACACGCCCGGAGCCCAAGCCCAGCAAAACCACAGCCCCAAAACAAAACGCTCCCAACCGAGCGGTTCGACATCTTCCAGGACAAGACAACCTTTGTTTGCATGAAGGCCACTGAGCGCCAGCTTGGCAAATCCTCCAACAGGGCTGGGGGGCACAGCGCACGAACACGACTACCCCAAAACGACACTTGCGCGTTCGTTCTTTGGTTAACCTGCCTTGCTCACCTCAAGACCCATACGTAAATGTGATACTCCCGGAGGAGCTAACTCGAAGCAAGATGAGGCAAGCGTCTAGGGAAACTCGGTAAACCTGTCACCTAGTAGACACGCGTGTGCAGGTTTGGCGAGTCGGGGAGGTGCTTTGCCCGACACGGAGCCCTCTCGCACCCAAGTCTAGTTCATGGTTGGGATGGGATTAACAATGTACATGTTTATTCCTTATTGGGTTTAAGTACCCATAAAAATGTAAAATGTTACCCAACTATGACAAAGAAGTTTTAATCGTTATGGTAGAAAGCTTTGCTTCAGGCTTAGGGCTGGCCAACCCCCCCGCTTTAGGGGCATCACCTTCTTCCGAGAGACCCGGTACCCCAAGAGGGCCACAGTGCAACAAGCCCAATAGAACGGCTGAAAAGTGGTCGGAAACCATAAACCTTGAACCCGAAAACTCCGCATCTTTGTTTTGCTTTTGGTAGCCTTCCAGAGGGATCGTTCATCAGTATCCAAGGGTCTCGCTTTTGGAGCGTCCCTGTCGGAAATGCAAAAAACGCCAAAACAACTAATCCCTTTCAGCATGTGTGCCAGCAAACATGCCTAAACAGCTTTGCTTCCCCTTCTTCTGAACCCAGGCTCTGTATTATCAGCTTGGCAGCAGGAATGGCAAGCGCACGACTGTCTGAAGATCTCACGGACATCCTAGAACTAAACCCCAAACGTTTAACGTGGCCTTTGCGGCTGCGCAGGACCAGGCGCATAGTGCCAGGCACAGACTCCAGACTCTCCTTGGCTCCTGGACAGCTTCTGGGGGTTTGGAAAGGGTTCAGAGCTTAGGAACCAAGTGACTCGGGCGTAGGGAGTTTAGCCAGTTTATTTTTTGAACCCTCGTGTCTTTTGTCAGCTTAGGGCTTAGGGAGATTAGGGTGCAGGGTTCAGGGATTTGGAGATTCAACGCTTCGCTGTGGTGTTTAGAAGTCCGCATCGAGATTTCCAGGGCTCTGCTAGGTTTCTATCGGGTGTTGGAGATGTTGGGGTTGTCGGAACCCTGGCCCTTGTACTTGGTAGCACGTAATTTACAAACCCCCGATGCATTAATTTGCATTGCAGCTGGATTCGTGCCACCTCCCTTTCGGTGCTTCGGAAGCACATAGACCTTTATCTAAATGACTGTGCCCGTGTGGTACAGAAGTGCCTGCGACCTCGGTCGCAAATCCGAACTTCGAGCCTAAGCCGAAATTCTGAACAGACCCTAGTAAGTAAACTTCCAAGTTCCCAAACTTTTGATCAAGTCCAGAGGCCCTAGAAGCCCTATAAACCTTAAGTCTTTAAACCCTATAAGCCCTGTAATCCCTATGAGCTCTACACCACAACTCATCCCCAAAAGAACCTATGGCAGTTTCCGAAAATAGGGGACACTAATATAGTACCCTAAATAGTAGGGTCCTTATTATAAGGACCCCCAAAAGAGGTACCCCTAATTTTCGGGAAGCTCCCTTATCGTAAATGACAAAGACCCGAAGAGTCTCCTCCTGGTGCCAGGCCAATGCAGCGGCCGTGGCGGAGGAGATGCCTGGGCTCATTAAATCGAAATTTAAGCGCAGCTATGGACATCAATGCATTATTTCTATTTTCTTACTACTGATATCTATTAATCTTATTCTTGATGATATTTTTTGAAACTATTGCTATTATTAGTTTGGTTAGGGTGGTCGTCGTTGCATAGGGATCCGCCTCGACGAGATCACTACTGAGAACCCGTACATCACACATGAGGTTAGTTTGGTTACAACTACTGCTGCTACTATGTGCAGGCTCATGGGCCATCAGACACAAGTTGGCTGGAAGCCTTTCGCATCAAGTGTGCGAAAGATTGACATTACCAAGCCCTTCCTGAGGAAACAATTGTCGTGGAGAGCAGTAGCAGGGTCACCCGGTCACCCGTACGTCAGCCAGTGGATGATTCTTATACCGCGTCTTGAAGTACTGAGATATGGGAGCTTCCGAAAATAGGGGACCTTAATATAGCACCCTCGTAGCAGGATCCTCATCACAAGGAGCCCAAAGTAAGGTGCCCCTAATTTGCCAGAACTCAAGCCGGGAAAAAGGACACGAGTGGATTACATGATTTGTCCTGCCGCAGCAAACACCCCACGATGAATAGGGCAACGAATAAATGCAACGTAAGCAAATTCGCTTATGGCCTCCATTACTTACAGGCACCCGATACCCTCGACCCGAAACCCTAAAAACCCCGCAATCAATCATGCTACTCATGAGCTTTCAAGTTTGCACTACGGGTCTCTTACGAATCCCAAACCCCCAAAACAACGCAATCCGACATCCTCGAGCGCTCAACTCTTGGCCTCCCCACTTGAGGGTCTAGGCTGTCGCAGGTCAGGGTTTACGGTTTGGGCTTCGGCGCGGCTTATGGATGGAGTCTACTCGTCAGACTACACCGTCGACTTAAGCTCAGCGGCAGACATGTCTTCTTGCTGACGGTTCCATGGCCGTGCATCAAACACCATTCCTCGGAGCAAGTAATTCGGACTCAGGCCTCAAGGATTCGGCTCTTGCAATTGGTGGACCGGGCGAAGGTTCAGCGCCTTGGGGGTTCTGGCGGCCTAAGGCAGAGAGTCGAGGGTTTAGGGTTTAGGGTTTAGGGTGGTAGGGGCAAGGTTAAGACCATGTTAAGACCCCCACACGAGAAGTAGATCAAGTGTGAGACAGCAACACGTGAGTCCAACATCGTTCCCAGTTTTCTTCCTCTTTGCTCAGCCACCCAAATTGCTAAAGCACTCCCGCATTTGTTTGCAGCAAGTTTGAAGCCTAACAGTGTCGCGCAAGAAACTCGAGAACTGCAGTTCCATCCCGGCCAAATGCACTGACATTTGGGATTTTGGGGTTTAACTCCCCTAGGAGCTCCGACTTCAATGCTTAGGGAACTCCGATGCCGGGAAGCCAAACAGCTCTGACAGTCGCGGCCAAGAAGCCCGGAAGAACGGAATCCGGAAAATGGCGTTGTGGCCCAGGAGGTGAACTCTCAGGCCGGGGAAGGCTCTCGAGAAGCCTCGACTGCTTGGTCGAAAGGGTTATGGGTTCAGGGAGTAGGAGGTTAAGAAACTCACGTGTTTTGGGATTGATAAGATTTAGCAATTTAGCAATTCAGGGTTCGCGGTGCGGTGATTAGAGATTCAGGGCTTTGGGGGTTTAGCATCTTTGGAGAACAGGGCTAAGGGTTCTGGCCCTGGCAGCAATCTGAATAGGGTGCTGACGATGGACACAGGAAGAGTGCATGCGACTACTTGCAGGTGTTGCTGCATGCCTGATCTTCTGTATTCCATTCTCATGTAGAGTGTAGACATGTTTCTTCCGGGCATGATCAACTTTCAACTGTGCATATGTGCTTATGTTGCCGGTTTGTCTCTCTGTGTGTCTGTCTGTCCGTCTACTTATACGTCTGCATGCATGCACGCATTGAATTTGGTTGGATATGCACACATCATGCACACACACACAGAGAATGGGTACACCTGAGCGTTGACGTCTCGTAAAGGGAAGCACAAGTCAACAATCACATACGTAAATCCTCATTAGTTTCAGCAACACGTAATAATCGGAAAACACAACCGAATATGAATATTCTGGCTATGAACAAACCTGATCTGGCAAATCACGGATTTTTTCATACGTCCGCTGTTTTTACTACTTATTGTTCATTCGGCATCTCAGGGGTGAGTCTGGGAAGGACTGCAAAGCGTAAGGTCGGTTGTTGACGTCATTTGAGCTCGGTGACTCTCGGGGTTACTCTGTAGTCATACGGCTTCGTTTCTTTGATTCGGGTTCCGGGGCGTCCCAATAGCACCCACCGAAACAGCGGAGTGCTCCACTGCGTTGCTACAGAATATTCCTGATGATCTCTCGTCCAGGTTCCACGCGACTAAGTCTGGTACCTAAGCCATACACACGGACTAAGGCAAAAAACACTGCGACGGAGCGTCCGCAGGCATCCGTCCCAAAGGCCGTCATCGGAGATACTCCGATGATACCTTGCACCACATCGACAGTGTCTTGAGCAAGGGCGGGTGTTTATGCTTCAGGGAGAATCTATACGAAAATTGGGGGTCTGCTCAAACGCTGATAGAACATGATAGAACGCTCTGCCGTCTTTCGGAAGGCATGTAGGAACGACCCGCGAGCCTTGCAACTTCTTGGGGTACTGCAATGTCTCCAAAAGTGATCTGTCTCGGGTCAAGGTAGAGGAGGGCAACATAACAAACAACACTTGCTCCAATATCTTGCGACTCCTCGTAATATAGGGGCCTTAATGGTTAGAACAAGGTTTTGGGGTATATTACACTGTACTTATAATAAGGAACTTTAAGGAACCCCCAAAATAGTGTGGGTAATCATTTAGTTTAGGACCCTATATTTTGCTGGGAGGCTAGGGAGCCGAGTTGCCGTGCGGATGGCACACGAAGATGTAAGGTCCCTTGTCAGCAGGTAGAGGTGCGGTCACTCGCATGGTGACCTCAGAAGTCATTGAATCAGCGCTCTCTATCCTAGCACTCCGGCCTGCTTCCTCATACTTCAATGAATCACGACACTCTCGTCTCTTTTGCGTGAGGACCTAAGAGTCTCTCTTCTTGGCCTCGAGATGCCTTCAACTTCGGATCGCGGGGCCGAGAAACTTGAAACCCAAACTGCGATAGAGGTGGAACATTTTTGAAAGTAGAAACCCTAAACCCCTTGTTGCCACTGGTCTTGGGGCTAGCCAGATCCTTGCATCGCCTAAACCCCTAACCCTAAACCCTATGCTGGCACGCTGTGTTCGCTTCATAGCGAATGTGCAGGCACGGATGTCGACGTCGAGACGAGGCGGATAGCAAAACATTGAACATAGTCACGATAATTGTTACCGCGCGAAAAACCCAAGCATCCTGCTGGTAGTAATCCTTCGTGCTGTCGGGCAGCAGGAAAATATCGCGAAGCCCACTGCCAAAAGAAGCCCCTGCGTAGGCAATCCTGAGAAAACAGCGAAACAGGCGACAGCTGAAGTTTTTTGAACCTAAACCCTAAACCCCAAACCTCCAAACCCACGGTCGTGCCGGAGCAGCTGCAGTCCCTGCTAAAATGCAACCAGGTCTTCATCTTATATACGATAGGGTTTAGGGTTTAGGGACGATAGATATAGCCTGTGGGGTTCAACCGACCCAACACTGAAAGGTTTGTAGGGTTGGGGCTCAGGCGAGTGAGCGCAATCCATGCCCTAAGCACATGTGGGATTACTCGGGAGGTGAGACGAAAGCATGCACGGGCTTCAAGTTGTGTTGGAATGTACTTGCTTTCCAGGTGAAATAGGCAGCCTGTACCCACCCAGCTGCAAAATGCTGCCCTTGAGGCATCAAAGCCTCAATTGTCTCTTCTTCCGCAGCCTCTCCATCAACCCGGGAGTAGCATTGTTGTCTGTCCAATTTTCTTCACTAAATTGTACAGAGGGTCGAGGGAACAGCTCCAACGTCCCGGAAGGTAGATTTTCCAACTTCACCCAACGAAGCAATAAGACCGTAGTAAGACCCCTGGCCCCTTCTGGGGGGCACAAATAATGTAGGAACCTGCTTAACCCTGGGCCTATAACCCCCAAATAGTAGGACTCATTTTAAGGAACCCTCATAAAGACCCAAGGTTTCTTAATCAGGTTCCTACATTACCTTGATTGCAGTGGGTTTTTCTGGTCACAAAGTCCCCGGCGAGCGAAGCTGCAGAGCTCTGAGTCTGTCAGCCCTGGCTTTGCTTTCGATGCCCAAACATTTAAAACAAAGCCTACAGGTGAAATGAATTCCAAGTAAGATTCCACAGGATCCAACCCATCGCCCGTATACGCTCGGAGCCACAAACACTCGCTGCCACTGCGACAGCTTACGATGGCTTGCAATGCTTCGTCGTCAAGCATATTTCAGTGAACATTGAGGGTTTTACACTTGCAGGCTCTGATGCCTAGAAGTACATGGCTTCCGCCCTGGAGCTTAATAGCAACCCACGTGGGCCTTCGAAAACGCCCCAGCGTATTTGCAAAGCTGCCTTTTCTCATGCCACTGAAGTCTGAGTTGGCACGCCTTCTGCAGCAGGCTCGGATTGCATCTCCGCGACGAGCTCAGACCGCAACTCCTCCGTGGCGTCTGCTGCGCTGCCCAGGTGCACTAGGATGAACCTGCATCACGGCTTTTGTTCAAAGGAGCTTCTGGTACCCGCACCTCTGAAGGCAGGTGCTTATACTGTTGTACTCGGAAACTTCCTTGCAAAAAACGCACCTGTTTGGTTGAGGAAGGTCGGGTGTATCCATTTTCTTGCAATCCCGAAATTGGCTCCGATAATCCCACCCACCAACCCGTTTCAACACTTTGTCCATCTGGAGGGTTCCGAAAATAGAGGACCCTAATATAGGACTTTAAATACTAGGATCATCCTTATAAGGACCCCAAATAAGGTACCCCCTGATTTTCGGAAGCTCTCATTTACATCACAGACGACGGCTTAGTTCGGGGACTTCTCTACTACAAAATCCAAATCGAGGTGCCCGACGGTGATGGCTGAAGCTCCCACCAGCGACTGGAAAGACAGGACGCTGGGCTTCTGCATAACGAGGTCGCAGACAATTGCCATCGGAATCCTGAGATTCAAAACCTTACGACCCTATGAACCCTATACACTCAAACTCTAGGGCCTTCGTACACCTTTTGAACCCTAGAAACCCTGGACTTCATTCATGACTCTGCAGGTCTTGGGGTTGCGCTCTTCAAGGTTTCTGTCCTGAGGCTGAGGCCCCTCGAAAGAAGCCTTCTCCCAAAGGGTCCTAGGTACTTTTGTGGGGGATACTTCCCGAAATCAGAATAGTAGTTCCGAATTTGGAACCCTACCTTCTACTATATACAGGTATATTATATATATACATATATATATAGATAGATAGATAGATATGTAACCCTGTGCGTATGGGGTTGCGGCGTCATGTCAAGGCTTAAGAGGGCCAAGTTGAGGACCTTTACTAGTGGCCTTGGCGTATTTCGGAACATGTCCTGGGATGTGTTTCAACAAGCCATCTAGTCGTACCTATAGTCTCCATTGTAGCTCATTTTTTGGTTAACCAACTTTATGGTTAGGATCTTGTAATAGAGATTTTGGATAACCTAAAAAAGGAACTACAATGGAGACTATAGGTACTGTCCTTTTTGTAGAGAACCTGGACCACCTCAAACGATTGACAGGCCCGGGCCCGGAGGCACAAGCCCTAGAAGCTAAAATCTCATAAATACTGAAACCCCAAAATAAATCCTAATTGACTACAATCCTTTTCATGGGCACCCCACAATGATATTCCAATTTTTGGGAAAATCATGGAAAATCACCCTATGTAGGGGCCTAAAAAGGGCAAGCCATGAGGCCCAAGGGAGATGCTCACCGTAGCCAGCGTTGCACCAACAATCCGTGAGACGCGCAGCCAGAGGTAGTCCTAAGGACTTACTTAAGGGCCTCAGGGTCCTAAGGACTTACTTCAGGGCTTTGGATTTCCTAAGGGCTTACTTGAGGGCTTTGGATTTCGTTAAGGGCTTTGGATTTCCGTCCTAATGGCTTACTTAATGGCTTTGGATTTCCTAAGGGCTTACCTACGGGTTTAGGGTTTGAGCGGTCGCGCTCGGATAATCCAGGCGAGGAATACGGTGGGTGTAGGGCTTAGGGTCCTGAAGACTTACTTGCAAGTACCTAGACGAATCTGAATCCTGTGCTGCATGATGATACCTCACAAGCATCTAGAACGGGACCTTGCTGACTCGAAAGGAAGGTTCAGTTGTCAGGTGTTGGGAGTTGTCGCGGGGTTTGTTGGAAGAGGGTTGAGGGCAGATTGTCTCAAAGAGCTCCGACTTGTCCGGCTTTCGAAAACAGAAACATGAGCATGAACAGGTACAACACTGCAACACTGCTTGGCTATGCGTAGGCAGTTGACCTCCACTCCCCCTGGGTTTTGCATGGATGGAGGGAAGTTGTCCCGGTGCCTTTCAAACACAGGCGCGTGTGTTCTTGGAGTTTAAAAAGCCGGACCTCTCCCTGAGTTCTGGCACACGACCCAGCAATTCACGTCTTTCTTGAAAAGCTTTCGGATGTAACGTCTCAAAAACTGTATGTAGCTGCACTAGGCCCCGCTATCGAGCGCTGCATGCTTGAAGACTGAACGCAATGAGCAACCAGAATTCCGTAAACTGCCCCCAAGAGTCAACAAAAACGTGTGCCACCAGACCTTGGACCATCAGAGCTCCCCCAATGGCCCATGTCCTGGGCTCTTCTTATGGGGTCTCATTAAATTACCAGGCATCTGTAGTAAGCACTATATATGGTTTCCTTTTTTTATGGTACCTTAAGCTTTTTTCCTTAACAAGAACCCAGTGTCAGCTGGGCGGAGGAGGCTTGCCATAGCGCGACAGGAGCCTTGATGAATGTTGCGCTGAAATGCCACGGAAAACTCTTGGGCATTTTCAAAAAGTACCCTTGCTGACGTGGCTCATGCGTGGCCAAATCTCAACTGAAACAAGCCCAGCAGCCAGGAGCATCGTACTCAACAAGCCCCCATATCCGAGTACCAGCTGCATGCTGTAGAAGGACTCATCCTTGGGGCACAGCACGCGCGCCTGAACCACGAAGATCGCAGATGATGCGGCGGACACCAAAGCCAAAAGATCACCCAACAGAAGGGAGCCTGAAGACAAGGACCGCGAGCCCTTCGCATCGTGCAGAGATGTCAGAACAGAGCCAGCAACGCCCAACAAGACACCTGGCGCTGCATGCACAAATCTGAACCAAATCTGGAGGTATCAGGATAGTCATGACTCAGTACTCCTTGCTATGAGTTTCTTGGAGGAGCCTAGGAAATCCATCAAGGAATTTGACAAATTGAAAAACGCCGTTGCATAACAGTGTTCCCAGCATCAACTCTTGTGAAGCAGGTCTCGTTTGGAATAACAGAGATCCAGCAGCCATGCCAATACGGCCCGGAATCCAAGAATCTTGTCGCACATGGAGATCTCCCAAAATGATCCGAAATAAACTAACCCTTATCACTAGGACCCCAAAATGAGTACCCCAAATATTAGGAAACCTATGCATTTTCGCTTAATCAGCACCCAGCCTGAGACCTTTCTCCACCCAAATTGCTCGTCCTTGATGAGGACGACGATCAAGAACGCAAAAATGGATGTCCTCAATTCTAGACTGAACTTAGAACCCTAGCAAAAATTATAATTGTAGCTGTTTCATAGGGATTATAATGACCAAAAATTAAAAATTATTTCTAAGTACCCCTAAGAATTACTTATGTTTGGTGGAAGACGATAAAGTGCATCAGCTACTTCTACAGTGCCTCCCTGGCAAAAGCTGGAAACAAGTGCCAAAACGAATGCTGGGTCGTGGAGTCCAAGGCGGTGGCCGAAGCAATAGAAGTTGACTTGAGCGACATGTTCCAAGTCAAATTGCCAAGTACCTAAGCAGGAGTTACGCCTTTCGTCGGGGACTTGCAGCGAGGGACATATATGTGTTGGGAGGCATTCAGCAACGCTTGTGCTGGTTAACTTGGGATGTAGAAAAGGGCAACATATCGGGCTTTTAGTCTGTGAAGAGTGTGGAGAATTCAGGGACATTAGGCGCAGACTCTCAGCACAAGACTCCTGAATGGATCTGCCCAGCCCTGCCTGGTGACATGGTCCAGGTGTTGGAGAGCACATGCTAGCTTTACGGCCCTATGAAAACGTACACGGAGTACATACTCCCAGCGATGTTCGGCAAAGATCTAGGTTTGCCACAGGGATACTTAGACCCAAACCTCTCCCCTCCTCTTGCCACTGGCAACACACCTCTACGCAAAACAGGGTGCCTGGGGTCGTGCATTACCTACAAGAAGCGCTTCAGGATTGAATGAATGTCATGAAGTTGGTCTGGGCTGTCCAGTGGTCACAGATCCCCCAAACAAAAAAAAGAAGCAAGCAAGTCCGGGAGACTTTAAGAAAGCCTAGTACACTAGTGTGAAATACTATACTATTACCATACTATGGTACTAACATCGGTGCTATGAGTGTCCGACTCCGATTGTGCATAAGAGTCCCCGCCATCTCCTGAAGCTCCCACGTCCGGCCTCCAACTTCCGACGTTTCAACTCCCTACAATGGCAATAGCTGCACACTTTTCAACAGGACGAGCCTTAATCCTGAACAGCAGCTTCTTTTGCATGAACTGTTTATACATGGGACCTGTTCGTGTATGTCCCTACTGAAAGCTGTATCAAACGTCTTCAGAAAAGCCAGCAGGGTACCCAAATGGGCATCATCCGTATCGCGGCGTACAGGTGGTCGCGAGGAGTCCAAGGACGGTGGCGATCTCCAAGCTTGCGTTGGATCGGCTCATCCTCCTGCAGGTTTGGGATTTTAAAAGCTTGCGGATATTTGGGACTAGTTGTGCGATGTGGACACTCCAACTTACCGGGACAGACCCCGCATACACCGTAAAGCAGAAACCCAAAAAAGCAATGTTGCCTTTCTTTGGGCGCTCTCCTGTGTAGCCCGAGCCGAAGACTGCGGTGGCAGGAGCCATGTCCCCAAGTGGTGGAGTGGGATCAGCAGTGCGAAGCTGAAGGCCGCTGTGTATGTGAAAAAGAACCTTAGTCACCTTAGTCTTGCTGGTAAGGCACCAGAGAGCCCAAAGTCCAAAACCCTCAACCAAGGCTTCGCCGAGAACCCATCAGAAAGTCAACCCAAAGGGTGCTTGAATGCGTGGACCTTCACTGAAAAGCGGCGGGCTGTCAAAATGCAGGTCGCCGTACAGGTATTGCGCCAACGCGGAAGATAAAGTCCAAATGACATTGAGCACCAACAGCCTCGACACGAGCTGGGCAAAGGACAACACATGGCAAGACATATCATGTTTTTCAATAACAGCAAATACTTGTGATAGCAACAAGAGGAAGACTATCAGCAATCATGATGAGAAGAACAGACTTCGGTGCAACTTCCCATTTAGAAACTTGCGATCCAGGTAGCAGCAGCAAACCGAAGGCTTTGGCTCGAGACGCCATGGCGCTCATCCATGTTTCAGTGGGCTCCAAAGATACGGAGTTGCTGAGGGGTTTACGGATTGAAGGGTTTAGGGTCTAGGGTTTTTGGCTTTGGGGGTTTAGGGTTTAGGGGTTTGTTAGGGATTGTGAATTAATCAGGTTAGTATGATAAGGAAACCCTTATAATTTACTATACACCCATCTTATGGTTACTTAGATGACTTCCGTAACAGTAGCCCAGCAGTAACACGTTGGTGGGTCTCTTGTCTAGGAAGTCCGTTGAGTGAAGGATGTCAGGTGCATTTGGCATGAGTCGCCCTTCCGGAACTATACATGATCATGGAACAAGTCGGAAGCAGACTGCCGACATGTACTTTGACATCCAACGATTTCTCAAGTATGCGATTCTGGACTAAACCAACATATCTGATCTTTCTTCTGTCCGTCACGCACGGCTGGAAGTTAATGGTTACATGATGTTACGTGCATCGACTGCTTGAGCCTCAATCACCAGCACGCATGCGATGCCTGTGCGTGAATGCAAGAAGAAGCGCCAACCTCTTCACGAGAGGACAAGTTTGAATCACATGGGCCTCCTTTTGCGCCCAGGGGACATGCACTCTTTCCCGTCTTGTCGAAGTTATGACATGTGCTGGGCGCTTACGGTGGCCGTTGTCGGCAGGGAAGATTCAAGAATAAAGAGGGCCTTGACCGTGACTTGGGGTCTAGACTTAGGCTTCTTTTGTAACGCTAAGTCTACGGTGTAGGGTCTTGGTACCTTGTTGCTGGCACGCCAGATGTGACATGCACACATACTGCGTTCACTCCAACCCCTGAGCCCACCTTGAACTCAGAACAAAAACACTCTTTTGCCGTCGGGTGGCAGTGATTCCGAGCTTCCACAAAAGCCTCCCGCGGTGGCGGGGTCTGGAAGCCAGAAGGCATATGTAATAACAGTAAGGGCAACATGACAGTATAACAGAAAAGTACGTGTTTCAGATTGCCTGATCGCTGCTTCAGCAGTCAAGACAGTGGAGCACAAATGTGGTATAGCTAGGTATACAGTAGCTGCAAAGGGTTTTACACAAGCAGTGGCACAAGTGTTGAGGTGGTGCGGCAAAACGTATCTAGTGCGAAAATGACCTGGAATTACATGTTCTTCAAAACCAAGGTTCCTTGGATACTCACTGATACCGGGGTCTCAGAATTTAACAAATCATATGCACTGTTTCCATGGTTCACACACATGGCTGCAAGCGGCTCATTCTTCTTGCTTGCAAGCTGCGAATATCCGCCTTTCTCAGGGCAGGGGTCCTGCGGTTGGTGTCAGCTGAGGTTTCGTGCGAAGACTGCCTACTACATGCCGGGTACAGGTGGCGACCGCTGGCACTCGCGAGAAGTATGAGTAGCCTTCGATTGGGTCAGGCAGCTTTCCGCAAGGCCTGGCCTCAACCCGCGAACCCTGATCAGTCCACGAACATCCAGCAGAAGTAGGCCAGCAGAAGAGACCGGAGAGTGCTGCCGCCATATGCAAAGAGAGCCACCTCGGAGGTGCGCTGCTGCGCTTCTTTCGCCTAGCTAGAGGAGGAATACATGGAGATCAGCGACGCGCTCCCCGCGAAGCTCCTCAAGAAAGTCGGCAGGATCAAAACCAATCATATCTGAAGTCGTTGCAAGGCACTGTGGCACTGAGACATGCCGCGATCGAGTTCAAAGGAAACGTGCAAAGAAAAGTTGCGCAAATGAGCGTGTCCATCGCGTCAGCAGGCGGGTAAGCAACGCAACCCTGCCCAAAGAAGGGCCCTATAGAGGTGGGAATTTGCAGCTTCAAATGTGTGGTAGCAAGCGCAAAGAGCTCCACAGCTACATCGATGCTTGTGAAGCCTGCTGCCGGTTTCAAGTTGTTGGCTGAGCCAGGGCTCTTACACTGCAATATGTACGAGGCCACTGTTTTCCTGCTTGCGTCGTGTGGGTTCGTTGGAACTGTGGTCATAAACTTCACAACATCAACTTTGCACGGCTCCATGCCGTGACCTTTCATAGGGATTAGATGGGATGAGCTTTCAGGTCTGGGGTCTCATGGGTGTCTTTACATTCGCTCTAGGTAGGTACCCTGCTATTGCTACACTTCTACACTTCCTGGTGCCTTTATGTTGCAGCCATTGGGTCTTCATGCGTGAGGCTGCCTGAGCCAAACAGCTCTGCGACGAGCATCGGACACAAAAATCGGGCGAGCACCATGCGAAACCTCAGGTCGTCCGCAACGACGAACTCTACTTCTGTTTCGAGCACTTCGTGATGCCGCTACTCAATGCTTACAGTACTACTTGTTTTCGTTGCTGTTGCAAGTGTTCGCCAGTCATAGTACTCAGTGGACAGGTTGCCATGTGCTAGTTTGCTGCGTGGTGGGGGCAACCGGCTAAAAACTGCAGACCTCACCACGATGCACAATGCAACCTCAAACCACGAGCTGCACGGAATAGGAAACGAAAGCCCGACGTCATAAACAGAATTATGGCAACACTTACCTTGACTGAGGGAATGATGAACCCGAACACGAACCACCTCAACTCACAAAACTCACCATGGAAAAGAGTTGAAACAAGATGATACCAAGGGCCTCGGCCGTCAGCGCACCAAGAAAGCCCTGCAAGCCTCGGGTGGGTCAAGCCGAAGCCCCAATGACGCCCAATCCGAGTTCCATCCAGCAGTTGAAACCATGCACTACACCTGAAATCTCAAAAGGCCGACCTACTTGTCGCCATAAGCAAGGTCAATCGCCAACTTCGAGAATCCGAAACCCTCTAATCTGAAGGAGATCAAGCTGCGCGAATTTTCTGGATCCCCCGCCCGATTTGCACCACCGAAGTCCGATATCGCCTCTTCGAGTCTTCAATGCGTAGCCTGCACCCCACAACCGAGAAACAACTCGTTGTGTCTCACACGTTGAAACTTCAACTTTGAAGCCTCCGAATCCTCAACCTTCAAGCCTCATTAGGATTTTTTGGTAGTTCTATAAGCAGCAGCAGCAGCAGCAGCCGCAGCAGCATGAGTAGTAGCAATCGTCGTCACAGTGTTCGAAGTCGTAGTCGTAGCTGTGGCTGTAGCCTCAGCCGCAGGCAGTCGTCGTAGCAGTAGCAGTAGCAGTAGCGGTAGCAGTAGCAGTGGCAGAAGTAGTAATGGCCTAAACCTATACTTGTTCCTTCGCCCAGCAGCGCTCCGACGACGGACACCCTCAGAGAGGACAGGGGAACTCTTAAGGTGCATAATACTTGCTAATTTCCTTCGCCCTACGAGAACAGATGATTTTTGTGCAGGTTCGATCGTCAAGCTTTGATAGACAGAGGAGGATTCGTAAGATATTTGTGTTTCCTGTTTGACTCACAATGCAGCTGTGGATGAGGAAGGCGCGGTTTAGGTTTGCAAAAGCTCATGGTAAATCAGCTCGGGTTCGGAATTCGAAACCCCACGCTGCACAAACCAAAGATACCTAAAACGCAGCTGCTTCTAAAATGAGTGTCGTACTCAACAGACTGCAAAAGCACAAAATTGTCACATGTGTGAAAGCTTTGGGTATATAGTAGTAGTGCTTCAACTACTAACGATACTAACAACAATAAAACAACAACAAAGGCAATGTGACAATATCAACCAAAAAATAACAATAACACGCACATATGCATATATGCACGCAAATACGTGCAAATGCAAAAAAGCCATACATACATGTGTATACATGTGTGTATACAGGTGTTTGTGTTTTAAATATGCAATTACATATGTATGTATGTACGTATGTATGAATGTATGTATGCATGTATATATATATATATATAGATATACATAAATATCGTCTATATATATATACTTACACAACTGGAGCTGGGCTTCGGAGGCAAACAAAACAGCAAAATCGAAAATGCTCAACAACAAGCCCTCACACCTTGATTCTGAGCCTCGACCGCAAAGAGAGCCTGAGACCACTTCGCCACGCACGCTCGCACGAAGCTGAGGGTCAGGCTTGCTTGAGACCACTTCTGGTTTCGGGTTTGGGGCAGCACCTGAAACATAATATGTATGTACCCGACCGAAATAGCCCGGCTTAAACCTGCAAACACCCGGAAGTAAACCATCGACAAACCCTGCTAACAGCTCTGCACAAGCCCTCCGTCGCTGAAAGACAGGCCCAAATACACAAGCAAGCCCTGAAAGCGCTCCTTGACATGCTCCATAATCTATAGCTCTAAGCCCTCTCTAAGCTATCCTAATCTATCCTAATCTATATCCCTAAACTCTAAGCCCTCACTAAGCTAAACATGTGAATAATTAATCCCTACAAACCCTCACTAAGCCCAAAATGTGCCCCAAAGGCAGCTTTGGCACCGCCTCCGAGGACCCTGCGAGGCTCGGCAGGCGCTTGATCGATCCCCAGGGCCTCACGTCAGCCGCGAGTTGAATGCGGGTTTAGTTTAGGGTTTTCGACGCTCACTCTCGCACAAGTTTAGGGTTTAGGGTTCAGGGTTTAGTTTAGGGTTCAAGGTTTAGTTTAGGGTTTAGGGTTCAGGGTTTGGTTTAGGGTTTGGGGTTTAGGAGGATATAGGGTCGGGTATCATGGGGAGCTAAAGCTTAACCTGTTTGGGTATATAGGGATTATACAGGGACTATACTACCCAAAAAAGGTTAAAGGTTGCCTACTCTACTAGGCTCCCGTTCATGATGATCTTCTGCAGAGTTCGGAGTTCAGAGGGCCAAATGACCGTAAGTGGATGGCCTAAACATGCTGAAAGTCAAAGCACCAACACTTGCTTATGGTCTAAGGGTGCTTAAGCACCTTGCACGCAGTTGAGTTGAGGGTATAGGCTCCAGACATAATCTAACTACATCCGCTGTCCAGTTGCAGACACGAGCTTTATGGACATCATGGCGTGGTCAGAACACAGCAACGGCAAAAGCCGCGTAGCAAACCAAAGCCTCAATCGGACAAGCAGGCTGTGTCTAACGTGCAGAGCACCGCACAAAACAGGATGCAACCCTTTACTTACTTATGAGCAGCATCGCAGCATATCAGAGCAGGCCTGGCTGTGGACCCCGCTGCACAGCAGCACAACCTGTCAAGCAGCTGCGCACTCTTTCGGTCTTTGCCGGCTCCAGAATACGCAGTCTACAAACGCTGATCAGGTCGAGTGCTTCCGACACGGTGCTATCAGCATTGTGGCAAGTTTTGGGGGCGGTAGCACACAAATGAGTTGCTCTTGTGATGTTATGCAGGTTCTAGCACTCAGAACGAAGCCGAAGTAAATCAATGCCGTGTCGGAGCAGCAGCGATCATGATGCTTTAATCTGACAGTGTAACAGCATCCAACTGCGTGCAGTCGCCGCAGTTGATCGATTCACCGACAAAGTAGCAGAGAAACTCACACTATGTGTGCGGTGTTCAGCAAGAATGCAACAAACAATGGTGAAGACCTCTTTTACGGGTCAGGTCCGACTATACTAGTTTCAATGTAGTATGCCGGAGTTTGGGTTGAGGGGCAGCTAGCGTCTTACTCGGAGTTCCAGGATGATGTACGGCTTCACAGGAATTTGGGTTCTGGGTTTGGGTAGAATCGAGTGGGACTTTGGTTCCAGGATGGTCTTAGTTTTGCTGTGCGAGGATCAGCAAAGGAGACAAGCAGGGAAGCACAGTCACGTCACCAGCTGTCACGATGTTGGAAATGCTGATGTTCATGGCGGTGCCGACGATGATGAAGATAGTGATGGCGACCGCGATGGTAGCGTGATGATAGAGTTGCGGACGAGACCTACTAATTTAATAGTGATTAGGAGAGGGAATAAGACGATTGTGATGAGAACGATGCACGCATAGTCATCGTCACATCAGTAAAAGCACCGGGTATGTGGGGTCGTAAACGGTCTTATTATCGTCTTCATGCAGGTACGCCGCCTGTGACGGCTGTCAAGATGGAAAACGCAACAGCCCTAGTACAGGCACCTTCAAAATTAGAATAGAGTTTTGGGGCCAATGATACTATATCTAGAATAAGGACCCCCCAAAAAAACAAATATATAAAACATAGTGAAGGATAGTCTAGGAAATTAATAATTAATGCCCACTGTATCAACACGCTTATAGTGGCCCTTCTAGTAATCCTTATTATAGACCCCCTTTAAAAAGCGGCTATTCAGGCCTGTGTAGTACGTTGTCAAATGCTTCTGGGATTTGGAAGCACATCTTCGGAATGCTGAGTCCAGGTTCCCCCACGTCCAAACCGTAGCTGCGAGCCCCACGCACATCGTGCCAAGCCTGGCATCTCTGTTGCGTCGGTGGCAGATGCAAAAAGTCTGCCGAAGAAACCCATTTTCCGCATCGACATCGACTGTTAATGGCGGAAAGACGAGGGTTGAGAAATCATGGGTCGCAGTTTAGTGCATGAGTATCTTCCACTCGCTGTGGCAACTCAGCATACGGAGGAAAGCTCAAACTTTTCACGAAACGAAATGCTCATGAAACATCTCTGAGTTTATCAAGAGGCTGAGACAAGCTTGTTGTAACAAGCTTGGCTGCGGGTTTCCGCACAAGCCCAGCCATGCAACATCTGTATATGGCGACTTTCTGCTAGCCCATGCGCATCCATGCGCCCTAAACCCTCCTGCATCGGTCCCACGCCCCCGGAAAAACACTGACCAAAATGCTCTGGGACCGACCCAGTTGCTCGCGCAGAAGCCCTCAACACCAAACACATGCAAGCACATGGGTGATTGTCAAAACTAGGGTCCCTTTTTTGGGTCCTTGTTATCATACGGCACCTAATATTTAGGGTACCCAAAAAGGGACCACAATTTTGACAAACACTCACATGGAGTTTCCCTGCTTGGCTTCACGGGTAAGGGGAAAGCTGAACTTCGGGATTTAGGCATCTGGGGGATGTGCACATGCCGCTTCGTGGTAAGTAGGAATTCCCAAGAGGGTATGCAACTTTTGGCTCATATGGATGACCACATCCTCGGCCCTTGTAGAACGGACACCACCGGACTACCTGGACCCTGCACCCCACTCAACCGAAGGAGGTCCTTTGAAAAGAGAAGTCTAGTTTGGAACAATTGCGGGCTGTCTTCCTACCATGGACCACTTTCGTGCCCCCGCTGCAACACTCGGAGATGATCAGTCCCTGCAACGATTAACAAATCTCCCGACTGCAGTTTCAGGCTCTGGCAGAATCACCAACCATGCATATTCGAGCGTCTGCAGGAACACCTGCCTGCATAGGGGTCTGAGTGTGGCAGTTGCCCTTGGAGCTTGGGTTTCAAAGTTCTGCCGACACAGGCCCTACACAAGTCTGAACTGGTTCTGATGCCCGGCTACGAACAAAAAAACATAAAAGAAACGATGCGTTTCTGACCCTCTTCGCGCACACGTTGCAAGCATTTGGCCTGCTTTAGCCTTTGCGGATGGCGAAGTCTCATGTTGGATGGTTCACCAGCCCAATCATTCTGACCCCAAGCAAACCCTACACCAAGCCTTTGATGGCCTGTGGCTCCGAAAGGGCCAAGGGCCTCCTGCAGTCTCTGCACCGCTAGGTCAAACACCGCCGGATAGGGCCTTGCGGGTGTCGCGGGCTGGGTTTGCCACTACTACTACGCCACGTGCTACTACTACTACTGCAACAACTACTACTCCTCCTGCTGCTGCTGCTGCTACTGCTACTGCTACTACTGCTGCTACCGCTGCTACTGCTACTACTGCTAGTGCTGCTAGTGCTGCCAGTGCTGCTACTGCTGCTGCTGCTACTGCTACTGCTACTACTGCTGCTCTTCCTGCTGCTGCTGCTGCTGCTGCTACCGAGAGTAACTTTCCTACTGACGCTACGCATGCTACTGCTAGTGTCACCATGGTTAAACACCCTGTTCCTGCCGCTGCTACTGCCACGACCACTGCTGCAAGAGTGCTTCAATCCTCCTTCAACTACAACGACGACAACCACGACGGCTACTGCGAGGACGACCACGTAC
This sequence comes from Symbiodinium sp. CCMP2592, assembly GCA_905221615.1. NCBI lineage: Eukaryota > Dinophyceae > Suessiales > Symbiodiniaceae > Symbiodinium > Symbiodinium sp. CCMP2592. The sequence continues at coordinate 314,955 of CAJNDT010000957.1, read as the reverse complement.
AACGATGACACAATGCCTCGCAGTCGCACCACTGCTCCTTCTGAAGTACATAATGCTGCTGCACGTACGGGGGCGACCTCACCTACCGTTACGACGAAGACTCCCTTTACTGCTAGGGCTACGGCTTTTGCTACTCCTTTTCACGTTTCCACCACGACACAGGTGTAGAGACTTGAAAAACATTGAAAAACTATCACGAAAGCAACGAACAGATGAAGATACTTGCTGTGAGAGTTAAGCACTACTGAACATGTACATGTAACTTTCTTTCCGGGTTTGGAGATGGGACTACTCCACGCACATGGTAGGCGCCCGGCTTGCCAACGAAGAAAGCATCAGGCCTCAGCACAGAGGTGCCCTTCAGTAGCATCTACGGACGTAGGTACATCTACTGACCGCAGCAATAACAATCATCGGCATAACCTATGACCTACGTCGACCTGTGTATTGCCACCTGCGTATTGGCGACAGGGAGCATAGGCATTCACGAGGTGTCAATTGGGTATGCTTAGCTGCGGACCCACCGAGCTCCTTGTACCGGCGAGCCAGCCTCACGCCAACAGTACCAATCAGAGATGCTTGGAGGGAAGTGGTGAAGCGGTCTGGGCTTTGTTCAGGGTTCGGGTTCGGGATGATGGTGGTGGCCACGGTAGCCCGAGCCTCGAAGACGCTGAGGTCGTGGAATTGATTCAGGCTTTTAGGGTGTAGTATGCTGTACACTCCAACCCTCAAAGCTGCACTAGACCCGAACCCTGCTCCAAAATCCCCAGGCCCTAGCCCCAAACCTCCAACAGCGCCACTTCTTCATCCCTGACAGCCTCAGAGCGACCACTGAGGTCGGCATCCCTATACTGAACTTAGACCCAGAAGAAATTACAATTTCAGCTGTTTCTTAGGGATAGTAGACTTGTAGGAACCAAAAATTACAAAAGATTTCTAAGTACCCCTACTGGTAAGATCCGAAGACCCCTAAACCCTAAACCCTGTGGGCGGTTGTCAAAATTATGGCCCCTTTTGGGTCCCTAATAAAATACGGGACCCAATATTTGGGGTACCCAAACAGGGACCCAAATTTTGACAACTACCCCTATAAGGTCAGGATCCGAGTCCCCCAATAGGCCTCCCGGGCATGGGGCTCGCCACACCATCTGGGCGCACGACATCCGGGTTCGCCACCTCTGAGGGTTTAGAGTTCATGGCTTATGGGTTCCGGGTGTATGGTTTAGGTTGAGGTAAAAGCCAGAAAGTTGGAACATGATTATCCTAACCCTTCTATGGTAAATTATAGGGTATCCTACCATGAAACCATGTTCCAACTTTCTGGAGTTCCCTGTAAGGAGGTGTGGTGCAGGGTTCGCCTCTGCGAGATGATAGGGCTCAGATTCTAATGTAGGTGCCATAAGAACTAGACTAGGGTTTCGGGGCCCATTCTGCTGCAACCATAATTACATAAGGAACCGTCAAAAAGGGTATAGGCAACTGTTTCAGGCCTCTGTATGAAACAGTTTAAACTCTGTTGTAGTTGCCACTTCTGCCCATCACACAGAGTCTCCACAAAGTTCCTCGTGTGTGTTGGCCTCGATACTTCACTCTAGCCCGGACATGAAATAGCAGGCAACACCCAGACATCTGACCTCGTCTCAAAGTTGTAAATGCCGGGCAGGTTTCCGAGTTTGGGGCATTTATGTTCGAGGTTTCACAGGCTCAGTTCTTAAGATCAGAGCAAGGCTACTCGTTCCAATACTGCAAATCCACAAACTATTCCGACATGTGAAAATCCGCACCCTGTTTAAAATCCGAAGATCCAGATCTATCTAATTGTCGTTCATTTCTATGTAAATTAACAAACAAGGGCTACACCGAAATTAGCTCCCCATGTACGCTTGGTGCAAGTCTGGGCTCCGGGCTAGCATGGGCACCTGAGCGATTTGCAATATAGGGGCCTTAATAATTAGAACAGGGTTTTAGGGCCTCTTATACTATAACTACCATAAGGAACACCCAACTAGTATCAGTAATGATTAAGGCCCCTATATTACGGCTTAGGGATTGCGCGTTGGAGGGTGTAGGTTGTTGATGAAGACTTTGGGGTTTACGCTCTCACAACTCGGATAGGCCAAATGAGGTCTTTTGGGATTCTTTTGGGGCTTGTATAAGGCGGAGGTTGGACCCTAAACCCACTCTTTTTTCCACGAGCCCGTTTCCTGTCGCATCTACCTCAAGCTCCGTTTGGCTTCTGATTCTTGGAGCAGTCTGCCTTGCTGGGGGGTCCTCTGATCGGTTCCATTCCAGGAGAAAGACTCAGTAGTTTCAGCAGGCGACCCGACGAGTGTACAACGTGAGGAACACGTAGTTACCCCACAAGCCGCAAACCCTAGCAGTGTGCTGTGCAGCACGTGCACATCCGCAAGTGTTGATCAATATTTGTATAGTAGAAGCCAGAAAGTTGAAACACGGCTTTGGGAGGATTAGTGCTAGGATCCCTTATACTTTACCTTAAGGGCATGATGATAATGATGTTCCACATTTCTGGCTTCTACTATAGCGGCGCCGAGCCGAGGGACATCCCAAAGCAACCCAACTATTTCCAAAAGCTTGTCTAGGATACCCAGCAACCTCAGATTAAAAAGGCCTCTCTTTTTGGTATTGGGTAACTTTATAAGGAACCTAGGACTACAAAAAGGGAATAAGGGTACTACTGGGCTTCGTAGTTGTAGAATACACAGACCTGGCACATTGCGAGTGGCTCAGACCACCAGCCCCTTTCTTCCACGAAAGCGGAGGATTTTTCTCTCCTACTTAGCAAGGGCGAAGATTCGTTTGCGGGCCTTCGAAACAAAAGGCGTGGTATGTCGAACGACTACACAAGGCATAGGTTAAACGTTCCAAGGACCCTGCCGTACCAAAAACTACTTCTATCCTAGCCCTCTCGGCTCGAGGCTGCAACTTTCAAAGGGAACATGATCGTTATTTTAGGGTTTAGGTTTCAGGGTTTAGGGTTTAGGATCCAGCCTTTTGTATAGTTCCATGCTCTGGGATGCTTGAATCGCCTAACTCTTCGTCAAGAAGGGGACTCGAAACAAAAGAGCCCCTTCACCACCCGGAGATCCCCGCAAAGCCTGTCGAGCTGCTGCCACCTTCAGGGGCGCATCGAAGTCCTTCAACAAGCTAGCTTTGGATTTAAAGTGTATAGCTTTTGGGCAAGAGCTTTTTTGTCTTTGGGATTTGGGTTTAGGGTGCAACGGTTTTGGGCCTGGGACTTGTTTACACTCTCACATCTCGGACAAGCCAGGCGAGATCCTGTAGGGCTTTTGCTTGCCACTCTTGGCAGAACCAGGCAGAGGTTGAGGGTCTAATGTAGGAACCTTGGGCCTTTTGTTAGGGTTCATATGAATCCTACTATTTTGGTTCTTACTCAGGTTCCTACATTAGGGTTTCAACGCTGCCGGGGGCGATCTGGTGCTGCAGGTTGCAGTGTCCAACACTACGAGGATCCAAAGCGCTTGGCTTCAAACTGAAACCCTTGCGGCATTGCCTGTAAGCGTTTGGGCCTTGAGACGTTCAAAGCTCTATCAATCGGAAATTGCGTCAGCAATCTCATGTCTTGGAACAACTATACCACGTCTTTGTTCTTCGACTCCCCCAAAACCAGGAACAAGCTATCCAGCTACAACTCTCACGCCCCAAAACCAGCCATGCTGGAAAACTCGGGTTCGGACCGAAAGCAGCCAGTCCGAGCATGCTTGAAGTTGTTTAGTAGCTGAGTTTTGTCTGCAGGACATGTTGGAATGCAGCTTTCCACGAAGGTCCTGCCGACCCGAATTGCTTGTGATCCGTGTTGCTGGCTTGAACATCGGGGGTAAGTCTAAGCCGGGTCGGGCAGCTCTTGATGGCGGCAGTGCTTTGGCTCACCAAGACAGAATGCGACAGAACTACTGTACTATAATGTATCAAACGGTATTATATTCTTCGAAAGACTACATTGTTTACTGTATCATAATATGTAAATATGTGAAATCATATTCTTCTGAAAGCACCCTGGCAGTGGCCCTGTGATGGTGCAGCGCGCGGAAGAGTCCTTCATCTCGCAGCTGCGTTCCTGACAAGCGGGGTTCCAGGAGATACAAAGACCGGAATTTGTATGGTCTATTATGCAACATGGTAGTTTCTATATAGAACATGAAAGTATACTGTAGCATGCTATTAGCAACGCGCATGAACACAGCACGACATTGTTTTGGGTCGGTGAGAAATCTACGCACTGTGGGTGGTGACAAACACGTCCAATGTGGAAACCAAGTTGCCGACTTGCAAAGCTTGCAATTGCCAAACCCGGTCTGTCGGTATTGGGTCGTACCTGCAGGAACTCGATCTCACTTCGTCAAGCCCGCAGCAATCGCTGCTAGCTGCAGCGTGAAACACCGAACATCGAATCGTGTGCATCAAGCTGCGTGCGAGTGTCCGAAGATTGAAGATAGCCCAGGCCCGACAGCCCTCCTTACCACTGCATGAGTATAGCTCATCTCACAATGCTCCCCAGGATCACAAGTGCAACGGCGCGCCTCTGTACCATCGCATAGGGCAAAGCACCCCCGAGCCAACAACAAGTCTGCCTGCTCTCAGGGCAGTGGGGTTGGCACTCGCAGCTCGGACGCTGCAGGTGAGGAGTGGGGTTTGGATGGGTTTGGGGTCTAGGAGGCTCCGAAGACAGCCCAAGCACAGAAAGATCCAGATCCAGTGGAAACCCTGCGAGGCTGACGCCTACAAAAACAGGAGCTGTCGGCTGTGAGTCATCTGACAGAACAGGCAGGCATGCTAAGAGACGTGGGGGGTGTCTCCGCAACCTGATAATGCCGCCTCACTCGAACAAGGACCGGCCCTAATATAGGGGGCCTTAATAATTAGAATAGGGTGTCGGGGCCCACTATACTATACTATACTTATGACAAAGAGCCCCCAAAATGATATTGGTAATTATGTAGGCCCTATCTGAAATCAGCCTGGCCAATGCTCGACGTGACCCAAACGCAGTGTTCCAACTTTCAGGCCGGCCCGGAACATTGGATCCCTTCAGATACACGTTTTGGGAGCTTCCACGAATTAGGGGTACCTTGTTTTGGTATTCTTATAACACAGGATCCTACGATTTAGGTAGTGCTATATAAGGGTTTTGTAATGTTTAGTATTTTCGGAAGCTTCCCTGAGAGTCTGAATGACATGTTAGGCTTAGGAGCAATGGCTCTGGAGGCCATGTAACATCGCTATGGCCGGAACTCAGTTAGAAGCTTTTGGTTGCCAGACTAGAAACCAGAGCTGGAATCCTAAGTGCCTGAGCACGGGATACGGATTTTCCCAAGCCCCCAAGCCCTGCACCCATAAACCCCAAGGTAAGGACTTCGATCACTTCCCCCGAGCTGCCTCTTCTGCGGCAGCCTCGATGGCAGTCAACAGCCGATTTTCTTTGTCTTCCATGGGGTTGGACAGTGCCCGATGGGGCTTTGTAGATTTGTCATGGCCCACGGTTGTTATCAGGGGTGCGCATGGCTTGAGTATGGTCCAAGGATGTTTATGGATGTTTGGTGGGTTGACACCGATGTCAGCGGGAAGCAACGGCACAAGCAGATGTCCACCTGTGAGGAGCCTGCCGCAAGCACCCAAAAAGGCATGTTCATCCTGTATCCTCTAGAAAGAAGACATAGGCTGTCGTGTAGGTGTTGGCAGGTTTGCCGAGCATGGCTTGGCAGAAAACGTGACGTCCCAGTTGTTACAAGAAAGCTGTTGCAGTACCTGAATGCCGAACGTACCTTACCAGGGTTGGCTTGTCAGGGTTTCGGTTTGCCCATTTTGCCCCACCAACCTTGTGGCAGAGATCTGCAAGCTCTACGCTAAACCCTCTACCCTCTACCCTAAAAAGGATCTGCAATCATGCTCAATCTCCCAGTGTGATCTTGCAACTGGCCCCGATCCCTGAACCCTATTTCCAGATACTTTGTTCCGCACGCACACGAGGGTTGTTAGCACGTCATTACCTTCGCAAATGCCTAAGCGCCCGGCGAGCGCCCGCTGCGGCAAGAAGCCTTGCAAGTACCTTCGTCTGCAGGTAATACAGGAGCTTCCAGCTCAGCACTTGGACTCCACGCAAGAAGCTTGCCAAAACACTGCAAAATCTCAGGCAAGACATCCGGCTTTGGATTCCTAGTCGGCCCCACGAAAAAACACAACCATAAATATCCGTGTATTGATCGAGCGAGTGCACTTCGTGTCATCCTCGCCGTTGCCGAAGGTAAGAATGCGCTGGCCAGGTCATTAGGGTGGAGGGTTTTGCGTTTAACTGCAGTTTTCGGTTAGGCTCCAATTTCAGGAGAAGAGGGGGCTTGAAAAGGACTTTTTACGGTGTACGGGAGGCTCGCATGCAGGAAAAACTGCGGGTTTTTAGGATCGCTCGGGGTTATGGTGTAGGGATGGTCTGAAGTTGAGTTGCAAGGGATGACCTTACAGCTGAAAGCTTGCGAGGGTATCTTGCCGCAAACTCCAACACCGCAGAGCCCGAGGAGAAAACACTCATTTCCGACAGCTGGTATATGTATACACTCTACAAACACGCACCTCTACACTACGCATCCATGGTTAAACTCTGGAGACGGAGTCCTGTGATGGAACTACCCAAAGGCCCCAAAGTAGTTCCTTTTTGGGGTTCGTATATAGAATCCTATTAGGTAATCCCAAAAAGGAACTACTTTGGGGCCTATGGGTAGTCAAACCTTCAATCACATCCCTGTGACTCAGCAAAAGGATATCAGCTGCCCCCCAGCCTTTGAGTCACGAACTTCCGGGGGAACTTTAAGTGCCTGCGGATTAACATGGGAGTTTCCGAAAATAGGGGGTACCTTATTTTGGGGTCCTTATAATAAAGGTCCTACTATTTAGGGTATTATATTAGGGTCCCCTATTTTCGGAAACTCCCACATCATGCTTTGGCTTCGGCGTCAATGTGGGAATTGTTTAAACATGAATAACCTTGAGTTGTAGTAGCAGGATTTGGCTCAATGAATTAAGCCACTTCGTCACCCAACTCTCAAAACCTTATACGCCTTACAGGCTTTACTTAGTCCTTGCCTCTTGAATTGAAAGAAGCTTCCGCATGTGTTAACTCCGATATTTCGAACAACTGGATCAGGAATTCGGTGGAAACTATCCCATGTACTGAAACGAAGAGCGCATGCAGCGCCTGTGCCCTTTGCTTGCAGGCTGCCCTAGGTAAACCGCTTGTGCCCCAAGAGCCGGCTCAATGAGAAGCACAGGCGCAACTAGAGGCAAACCTTTGAATTCAGCCGAAGACGATGGCAAGCAACCACGCTGAGAATGAGATCCAACAACACAAACAAGCACCAAGGTGAAACCCTAGATTCTTGACCAGACCCTAAACCCTAAACCCCAAACCCCAAACCCTAAACCCTAAACCCTAAACCTTAAACCCTAAACCCTAAACCCTAAACCCCAAATCCTAAACCCTAAACCCTAGACCGACATGAGAACATCACACCATCTCAGGCTGCCACATCGGCTTCCGGAGACCCTGGATCCCAGAGGCGCCGGGTACCCAGAGGCTCCACAGTAGTTCCTTTTTGGGATTACCTTACTAGAATTCTAAATATGAGCCCCAAAAAAGGAACTACGATGGAGCCTATGGGTATACCAAACATATCGACTTCGGGGTCCTGCACTCCGGAAACATCGAAACCCAAAGCCTTTAAGCGCATCTTGAAGCGCTTCTTTGTGACGCTCCAAGGGATCGGATCGCAAGCTTCCAGTACTCAACCGCAAGATTCGGAAGACTAAAGTTCGGATTTCTGAAGCATCTTTGATTGTTCTTCGCGACTATATATAAGGATTTCAGGCCGCACATGCTTCTTGGCAAAACAGCAAGTGCAGTCGTTGTGATATATGCTATACCTCATACCTCAGCGCCGTGCTTTCTTAAGGAATGGGGGGTTGAGGCTTCCTCGTGTGAGCCACACACCTCCAAGGATTGCAAGATAAGCTTTAAACCCAGAAGCTTCGCGCTCCAAGCCTTGAACCTCAAACCTAATTTCCGAACCAAAGTAGTCCCCGAACCTTAACCCTTTAGAAGATCAACCCCCGACACAGCTCTCAAGTGGCTTTGCCAGCCTGCAAGAATCTGCCAGCTTACTTCACCACTGGTGATGAGGTCCACATAAAGCTCGGAGCCTTAGGGAGGTCAACCAGAAGGGTCACGATCCCATATATATATATATATATATATATATATATATATATATGTATATGCATATACACGCATACTTGCACTTATGTTGTTTTGTAGATATTATATATGTGTGTAATAGTGAAATGAAGAAATGCATTATGGTGCCAATCTAGCTTACTATTGATAACAGTAACAGTGATGATAACATGACAACGTACATACAGATAGTTAGATAGGTATAGAGATAGACTGGTTGAAACGAGGCAAAGCATCATGGTGCTTGTTGCAGGTCTGATGTAATGAATGTTAGAATCTAGCTATTAAGCCCCCACTGCTTGCACCGGAACAGAGATTTCAGATACAGCTGTCGGAATGCCTCGGTTCAACTGCTGACGCGAGCCGGAAGAACCAGCATTCGGGGCTTCGGGCTCAGGGCCTGGAAGCAGAAGTACTGTAATGTAACGCACGAGTCCTAGGGCTCGGACCGACGCCGAGGCGCTGCAAAGCCGCACTGTTTGTCCTCGGTGGTCTTGACACGTCCGGAACGGAACAAATCTCTCTCTTCCGAGGTATTGCCACCGTCAGACCTGAACCCTGGTACATGGCTGTTGTGCCGCTTCGTAGTGTCTCCGTTAATACATGTTTTTAGGGTTCACATGCGTGTGTATACATATATATATATACACACACACATACGTACACACATACAGGTGCACTCCAAACATGCTAAGCAAAGCCCGAGCATCAATCGCCTGGCTCGCACATATCTCAACTCAAACTTTCGGACCACAAGCTACTAGCATATCCAAGCTCGTGTAACGATACATTACAGAGAAACATTACAGCCCTGCTGAACCTGCACCCGAGTCTCTAGCTTCGTGTGCTACGAGTAGTGGCTGTGCCATAAAGCCCAGGTGCACATAAAGAGGCTGGGAGAGCAATGCAAGCAGAAAACTGTAATCCTTACACACTACAACATGTATATCCCAAAACAGATTCTCCCAAGTTGAACATCAACCCCAACAAAACACACACACACACACACACACACACAGACCACATATTTAAGCAACTGAAGAAACTAGACTATACCCCCAAGATTCTGGCTCTCGCCGGCGAGAGGAGTTCGACAAAAAAAGTACAGGCTTCCTGCTCGAAGGAGGAGGAGAGTTTCAGGGAGGGCTTCAAGGTGTGATGCTTAGGGCTAACGGTTCGAGATGTCTCGAGAAGATCTCGAGATTCGAGCAAAGGGCTGGTTGGAGACAGTCGAGGGCTTACGTACGAGATATATAAGAACCCTCACACTCGCGCAAGGAATAGTTCAACTGCAAGATACCAAAGAAACACAACCATAAATCACACGTAATTCGGATACGAGCTAGAAAAGGCCATAACCAACACTATAGACTATATCTATATCATGCTCAGAACATAGCTTAACCCACGAAGGCCACCTCAACTCTGCGGACGCGGGAATTATCAGAGCAACTATGGTGAAGAACAACAACCTGAGACCGTAGAAATCTGAGCAACACTTTTAAATCGGACTTACCACAAAGACCCTTCAAAGGGTAGTAGGGGCCTTAGTACCCGTAACAAGGGCTTATCAGGAAGTACAGTCTCCTAACCCCCATCCCCCGTCGGCCTTGCTAGGTGATCTAGCTCATCAACCAAGCTTCAGGTTTGAGTCTGTGCACGGTTCGGGGTTTATATAGGAGTTTAGGGCTTATACGGCCCGCTCAGTTTCAAGCCCTTTACGCTGCGGGTGAGTCCGGAATATCAGGTTCTATGCGATTTGGCGCGCCCATGTCCCGAGGCATGATTCTTTTGTTTACCCAAGCCTGGCGCTAACGGCGCTAACCCTTAAAACCCTCCATCCCAAAGCCTAAAGAAACCCAAGCGTACGAAGATGCTAAAAGCGACTTCCATGCGCCACGCTCGCAAGACTTAAGCCCAAACTTTAAAAGCTCGGGCTCAGAGCCTCAGCTCCTTGAGCTTCGTGAGCGTCTCCAGAGCCCAAGGAAAGGCGACCTTTCCGTTGTGCACGACGCCCCACCTCAGCACTCAGCACTCCACCGGGGGCAAGGGGTGGGTGGGGTGGGGTGGGGGTTTAGACTGGTGTGCTTCGGAGCGTGTTTTGAGGATATGACAGCAGAAGTGCCTGAACATCTTGAAAAGTTTAAAGAGTCTTGCAATATCTCATTGGCTTGTTCAGGAGCTGTGGTTTCACGGTTTAGGACTGTTTCGTTCCTGCCGCCCGCCCCTATCGCCTGACCACCACTCAGTAACATTGAGTGAACCCACGTGTCTGCAACAGGAATCCAAGCAAACCTGTAACATCACCTTCTTCGAAGAGCTTCGCGTCCAGATGCAACAAACATGGCAACGAAGACAATGCGCTTGCACAAGGAAAGTGCAAGCCGGGCTTTCCAATCTTCATGACCTTCGACACGAACCATGAAGCTTCCAACCCGAAACCCACAGATTCGAAGATCCTGAAACAGCGCAAGGCTATACCCTCAACCTCTAAATCCGAAGATCTTGAAATGCAAATCCCTATAGCACACGTCCGTCTGTCTTCTTCTCTGATTACAGGACTAGGCAGGAGATGCGTGCCCAATTGATGTACAATCAGTAAGAAACCTTGGCCAAGGGTGCGATGGGACATGCTCCGATAATCCGGGCATGTGGCAGATCGAAGATGAAGGCCTGAGCCGGGAGCTTTGGTTGAGGCAGTTCAGAAACCTACGTTAAACAAGCTCTAGAAGGCAAGCAGAAGCCAAGCACCGGGCATCGTAGCTGTTTGCCTCAAGACAAACCCGGTGGTCTTTCGATGGTTGTTTAGGGTTAAGGGTGGGGGTGCTGCGGGTTTGGTTTTTGGTTAAGCTGCGAGGATTCAATGGTCAGGATTCCATGCCGAGGATTCTTGGGCGTTGTGCGGGTCAACGGCAACCTTGTCCCTGAACTGCCCCGAAGGTAAGCACCCTGCCGTGTAACCCTGCCCGCAATCATCTCCGAAGCACAGTCAGAGGCCTCAGCATGAAGACATCCGAATTTGGAACAGCTCCCACCTATGCAACTTTCTCAAGCTGTCGAGCTGGCGGACAGGGTGCCAGCTCGCCCAAGCCTCCGATCCATCTGATGTCGTTCGGCAGACCTTGATTGGCCAGTGCTTCGAGTTTCCTATCTCACTTCTGAGCTGTTGGGGTTTGAGGTTCACAAATCTCGGGCAGTGTAAGTAAACATAGACGATGATAACACGCTTCTCTAAGCAGAGTAAGACTTTAGCGTGAAGCGACGGCTTGCAATGTTGCAACTATATTGACAAGCATTACAGATGGCTTCAAAGGAATAACTCGTCATGCAAGTATAAGCTCTCCCAACAGTACGACCTGTTGGTGTGCATACGTAAGTACACTCGCATGCGTAATTAGGCCTACTGTGGCCTACTCATGCATGAGATGGCGCTCTACAAGCTGGTAGAGACATGTTGTCTCTCTTGACGGGGTTCGGAAATGAGGACACATGTGTTCGGAGCAGTCATCAGCTACAACTACAAGCCTTCGACTGCCCTAAACTCGAAAGAAGTCTATCTTTTTGTTCACACATTTCTTCCGCCCGCAAGCCTGTGGATTCCGTCCCTCGGCCCTGAAACCCTTATGAATCTCCTGGAATCTGAGATAGCCCTTATTTTCAATTAAACTGTAACACCCTGGCTCCCGGCCTTGCGTTTCTGTTCGCCGCCGCTTCGTCTCGGAGACCTGCCGCCCGGCGGCCATCCGAAGCAGCGGCGCCGCCTGACCGAAACTCTAAACTGCCTTCAAAAAGCCTATAAGGCCTGGACTTCCCTAAACCCTAAGTAAGCGCTAAAAAAGCCTAAATCCTAGTCACCCATTACTCTACTCCCGATAAGCACTGAGGCAGTGAGAGTGATAAGCCCTTGGTGAGTCATGTAACTGACAAGACTGGCAATATCGCTCATGCCTGAATTACTGTGCACGGCCTGGTACTTCAGGACACTCGAGCGAAGATTAGTCTGTCTAGAGCCTCCTGAAACCGAAGTGAAACCGGAGCGATATTACCCTAAACCCTATATCTTATTTCTCAGTGATCAGACGAACGCTAGCACTGTAAAAGTATGGCTTTTCCGTCGGAGCTCGACCCTCAGGTTCGGCTGATCCGATAGTGACCTTATTCTACAATCTCTCGTAACTTAGTCTGATCATAGAATCACAGAGTGTAAGCCTAAACCCTGTTCGCTCATATTGCCCATCGGCTCAAAGATTGCGTCTTGTAACTGCCTCCTTTCACATGTGGTCCTTTCTTCACCTGTGGTCTGCACAGGCTACAAGAACCGTTGTTAGAGGGATTTTATTTACATGGTGGGCTGAACTTTTCGGGTTTGGGGTTTTGGCGGCATACTGTGCAACAAGTATACACATGGACTATAAGGGAATGCTACTGCCAATTGTTCTGACACGTATATTGCACACCTATATTTCTGAGCATCCATGTCTTCGGGCTTTTCTTGCCTTGTGCAAAGCTGGACGACTCACAAAGCAGGGTTGCAGTTGACATACCAGTGAATCGACTTACTACTCAGTAGCAAGAAGATCACAGGCCATGTAGGCCCAGACACCGAACCAACTCCACTCACGGGTTTGACTGCATAGTTTGATGCATCTTGTCCTCAAGACAGTAAATGCAATGCCACATACATGGCAGGATTGTTTCGATTGCCACATTCTGTGTTAAAACAAATTACAGACTCAGTTGGACCAAATCTTGCAGTTTGGGTTTACTAGAAAAATATAACCCTAATCATACAAAGCAAGCAGAGCTCAACCGTCTCAACCCGTCGTCCCTCCGGCCGCGAGAGCGGCCGCAAATCGAGCCCACCGGCAGCCTGTTTGGAGGGATGCAAAACCCAAAGGGTCCAAGTATCATCTTGGCTTATACTTAGACCCCCAAAATACCCTATAAGTATCTACCATCATGATACTTGGATCCTTTGGGAAAAAGGATTTCGGTGCAAAGCTCGTTGTGAGCCAGGAGCAAACCTACAGCCTAAACCCGCGGCCCTAGACTATCTATAAGGGTGCTGAGAGATGAAGTACTTGGCTCGAAGGTTCGTCGACTCAAGACATAGCGAGAACAAATGGGCACCGAACCGCAAAGCACACATGGGTCGACTACCTCCATGCAAGAATCTTTACACGCTGAAGTAAGAGTCAAGGAGATAAGGACCCTGGTTCCACAAAGATGTTACCACTTCGGAAGCGCGTCAACCTGCACAAACTACTCTCGCCAGTGTTTGCCACATGTGGAGATATTTCGGCGAGCGCTGCGAGCAAGAACTGGTGGAAGTGTCAGGTGTTGTCAGGCGGAGTGTCAGCTGAAGCAGCGTCTGAATGCAGCAGCATCTGACATGACGAGAAATGCTGGCCTGCGACCACTCGTTCTCCCAGTGGGTTGACGTCAATGGAATGATGCCGTGCAGATCTAAAAATGTCCGGGCTGTGCTAAACACGAAACAAGGCCGATGGTGCGGCTGCAGTCAGATGCAGCGATCTGTCAGGAGTTTTGAGGAAGAGCCTCATCATCATGGAGTACAGAGAGCATGCAGTATTGGGTCCAGGGAGCAAGTATGAGCAAGTATACGTTTTGTTTGCAGGACGTCCGAGTTCTGCCCTCAAAACAAACGAAGACAGAGGCAATTTCAATGGCATTGGATATGTTGCATCATTTGCACCACATCTTCAGAAGCTGATCCTAATGCTGCAGCTGCGCCATGGGAAATGCCAGTGCTGCAGGGTGGTCTGGAGCCATAACCTACATGAGACGGAGTTCAAGCCGAGGGACATGAGGGATTACATACCTGAGCTTTTCAATGCTTCAGCATACATAATGACCTACCGCGCACGGCGCAAGGTGGAGAAAGCCGCCGTATCACATCACGGATAGAGAGAGCGCAGGGCAAGTGATGCTGATGTTACCGAAGATGGCAGATTTAAACTTCACAGAACTTACGACCATCAACGGCATTACACATCCAATCACACACGTGGGGCAAGAGACATAATAGCCAGGCCACGCGCACCAAGCTCGAGCAAGCAGGCCAGACTTTGGTTTGGAATGAAACAGAAAACAAATAACAACACGCTCCGTTTGCGTGAGATCCTGGCACGAGTGTAAAATGGGTGAAACCAAAGCTGCTTGAAGCTTGGGCATTCATCTCCGTATGAGGTTTTAGCAGTAGTTAAACCTTTGAACCCTTCAAATATTCGCAAAGTGCAACACACGTCCGCACTGGCCTGAGTCAACAACGCTCTCCCCACGACGTGGCAGTGGTTGCTGCGTGGGGCATGCGACCGGCGTGAGCTGCCACAGGGCCCTGCGCTTTAGGAAGCGAAGATCAGGAGACGACTTGCTCTGGAGAGTTAGAAATGCTAGGATGCCCCTAGGAATAGAAAGGGCTCCCTTTTTGGTACTGGGTACCTTGATAAGGAACCTAGGAGGAAATAAGGGTATTTCTGGGCATCCTAGGATATTACAGAGCTTGCCAGCATGTCCGTCCTTCTAGGCTGGGGTTTTTGCGCCCACAGGCTTGGGGCGTACAGCATGCGGGGTATGTCACCGAGAGGTCCCGCGACTTGGGGCAGGGAGCCTAAACTAGGTGAGATTGGTTTCGAGCTGTTGTGAGTGGTAGAGTCTTAGCCGACATGCAAGCTATGATACCTCAGAAACGCCAGCCTCCACGAAGTGTCAGGTGCTGGAATACTTGACTTCGGCTGAACTTTCTGAAGCCAGAAAGCCTAAATCCCTGAAGCCTGAGATCCAAAGGGCTGAAAACCCTAAACCCACAAAGTCCCGAAGCTCTGATAAGCTCCCAAACCCTAAAGTCCTAAACCCCCCAAACCCCAAAGTCAGAAAGCCCTAAACCCCTAAAGTCGTAAGAGCCTATACCCTCGTAGCCCCCGAAGTCTCACGCTGTAGAGTTACCAGGGAGGGTTCCGGGGTCTTCTAGGAACTGATTCAGGACTAGGCCCCCCAGCATCATCCCGACCTCCCCGAAAGCCAGATTTACCAGGGCTGCTCGGGTTGGCGTTTGGGCTTAGGTTTTACTGTCGGGTTTAAGGTTTCGGCGCTCGCACTCGGACAATCCAGGCGAGGCATATGGTTCGGAGTGTTTAGGGTCAGGGGATTGATTTACTAGGTTCGTGGTTTTGCACTTTATTTAGGGCTTGGGGCGCCACTTCTTGTTTATGCCGAGATTAGGGATGCTTAGGGCTTCCCTTGGGCTCCAGTTGCCTAAATCGCAGGTTGCTATAACCATGTTGTGTGTAACCCAGTTGCCCATGGTTGATAGGTAACTGAAGCCCTAGAACCCTAACTGGAAGAAGCCTAAACCCCCTTTTTTTGCATCAGGGCATGTGCAACGTGCCTGAACATTGATTTCCGAAATGCACAGAATTAGTGCTGTAGAACCCTTTTTTGCAGCTGGGCTCTTAGTGTCAGCCAGCAAGTCCTGCTGTAGAAACCTACAGTAAGCCCCAAAACCCTAACCCCACAAAACCCTGAACCCTAAACCCTGAGCCCTGAAACCCCTACCCTATTCCCTGAACCCTTAACCGTGCCCCGGGGTTTCAGAAAGCCCATCCTTGCGTGGGAGGGCAATCCCAGCTCCATGCGCGGGCGCGGCAGACAGCCTTTGAGCTTCGACCTGGGACCTGCTTCGGTTAGACCATATAATACTAATAGTGTGAGATACTATATGAGATTATACTCTCTGAAAGTATACCATCTTATAATGTGATATCGTACGTTCTTGTATGATGTCAGATGAGATGATCTGATCTTCTGACTTTGCATTACATTAAATCGTTCAGGGCCTACTTTAGGGTTTGGGCCTTTGTGGTTCTATTCGCAATCTATTCGTGATACCTTTTCATCGCTAACCGGGGGGGGGGGGGGTAAGTAAGGTTTAGGGCTTTTTGAGAAGGAAACTACGGCAACCACCAAGACAGGACCAGGCTTCTGTTGTGTAGGCACCTAGGGATCTAAAGGTTGAGGCGGTTGTGGTTGGGGGTTGCGGGTTTAGGGTCTAGGGGTTTAGGGGTTAAGGGGTTTAGGGGATTAACACTCCAATCTGGGTCAGCATCAGACTGCTAATTAGGCAAGAATGTGCTCAGTTGCGAGCTCGAGCCGCATCGGTGCATCAACTCTGCAAAGTAAGGTTCAGGGCTGTGGGGTGAACCCCGAAAACTGCCAGGATTTCTGGGATATCTGGTGGGAGATGTGATGGGTTACTCTAAACATGAACACTGCAATGTATTACGAAATAATACCAATCATTACCCCATGGCCGAAACTCAGCCAAAAAGCTCTCGCCGTATAGCCCACAGGTGCACCTTCACAAAACCTAAACCAGGAGAGCCCTGAAAGTGCCAAACAAAGAGCCCAAGGAACTCCAACAACAAACTTCCGCATAGTACTCATGAATCTGACAGGCACCAACAGACAGGAACTGTCGGAATTCTCAGCGTCAGCTCATCTTGCTAATATACGGGCCTTCATATTTAGAATAGGACTTGGGGGCCCATTATACCATAACCATGAATAAAAAGGAACACCCCAAAATAATGTAGCTAAGTAGATAGGTATAAGCCTCTATAGTATCACGCTCTTTACGGCCTTAGGAGGGCATCTTCGAGACGAGCATGGCGGCCATGCTACAACAATCCTACCTTAACCCGGAATAGCCACCTTTTTTGAGGACCTATATGGGAGTTTCCGGCACCTTATTTGGGGTCCTTATAATAAGGATCCTACTATTTAGGGTACTATATTAGGGTCCCCTATTTTCGGAAACCCCTATATAAGAACTCATAATAAGGAACTATTAAAAGGTAGGTTCTTCAGGGCTAAGGTACGTCCTATGTTGTCTAACCCCCTAAGCATTTGAACCCCAAAGCCTGACAAAGCCCTTATGCCCCAAAAACCCCTGAACCGAACAATCCTCAAGCCCAGGGCGGTAGGACCGGCTTAGTCCGAAATTTTCCAGCAGCAGAGCAGCGGAGGTGCTCACAACACAGAAACCCTGAACCGAAACCCTGCAGTATGAGCCCGAAGGATCAAACCCAAAACCCAATGGGTTTTCGAGTTTAATAAGGTATTGTGGTCCTGGGTTTATAGGGCTTCTGAACCATCAACTTCAAACTAAGCATCGAATCCACCAATCCTGCAAACCAGATATCCTGCAGTAAAGCCCCAAGCGCTGGCTGCAACTAGCTGCAAGAAGGTCTTCGAGCTCTGATGAGACGATAGACCATGAGCATTTATATGTTGAGGGTGCCTCTACATTGTCTTCTTTCACATGGGGTGTCCATGCGGAATGTGTTTGGGCCTCAGGGCGTAGACTGCAAACAACATGCACACAACGTCGTGCCGTGTGTGCACAGTAGACGCACGTTTGCATGTGTGTGTGTGTTGTGTGTGTGTGTGTGTGTTTGCACAAGTTCGTATAGGAGTTTCTTCATGTTGTGCGTATTTGTGTGTGTGTGTGCGAGTGTGTGCGAGTGTGCGAGTGTGTGTGTGTGTGTGTGTGTGTGTGTGTGTGCGTGTGTGTGTGTGTGTGTGTCTGTGTGTGTCTGTGTGTGTCTGTGTGTGTCTGTGTGTGTCTGTGTGTCTCTGTGTGTCTCTGTGTGTGTCTGTGTGTGTCCGGCCGTCCGTCGATGTCTGTGTGTCTGTGCATGCGCGTGCGCCTGTGTTTCTGTGTGTCTGCGTATCTCTTCGCCTGGGCGTCTCTGTGTGTGTGTGTGTGTGTGTGTTTGTGTGTGTGCGCGCGCACGCGTGCACCCACGGGTGTGCATGCATGCAAGTACCTATGTGTACATTTCTCCGTGGCATATGTCTATATGTACGGCAAGCGTGCTTTGTAACATGACGAAGTACCTCTATACTACAATACTAGGCAGATGTAGATGTGCATGACTGCCTCTGTAGCTTCCACTATTTACTATGCAAGAAAGAAAAGGAAAGGGGCGACCAAACGATGACGGCAAAACGACTGAAACGCAGAACACACGGGACGGCGAGAAGAAAAGCGAGGAGGGACACACACAAAGACAGAGAGAGAGGGAGAGGGAGAGCCAGACTCCGTTTAAGTTCCCTGCAAGGCTCCCTTGTAAAATAGTTTACACTTTACCCATATCAGAAGCCCCGAACGGGTGAAGAACGAAAATTCGTGCACATGCAAACCCCTCTGTACAGGGCCAGAGTCAGCCGAAGCCATTTGGCAAAGGCATGTGACGAGTGAGCCTGACTAGTGCTACAGCCCCTCGTTTCAAAGTTTTTTTAGGGATTCTTGATTCGCGGCTTTTGCCAGGAATCCTCGATAGCCCACTTTCTACCGTGAACGTTCTGGAGCCGAGCTTCATAAGGCGCTTGAAGGCTACGGCTAAGGTAAGGGCGATGGGTGTAGGGTTTGAAGTGGCGTGTGGCTTTTGTGATTTGAAACGACAAACAGGCTCAAACCGCCAGCCTCTCTAAGAAATCCTTCACCTGGGCGACTTTGGCCGCATCCTCCATGTGCTGTCGCTCCCTCCGCCTGGGCATTCGTGCGAGCTGTTCTTGCGACGTGCACAAGGTTTTGTAAGGGTTTTACGATGCGGGGTTCGAGGTGTACTCAGAGCATCCAGATTGTCTTGAGGCAGCTCAGCTTTCCCCTTTGATTTCGGATGAAAGGCTTGCATCTCTTTGAAACATTTGTCTAAACAGGTTTCGCCTCTTCATCGAACTCAGAGTTCCCTCCGGTGAATCTGAAACTGCCCGAATTCACAGCCTTGCCTGTTTTCGTACAAAACAGCTCTATAAAGCAATACCAAGAGCTCACAAGCCGAAACCCTGCACTGATGTCATCGAGGCGACCGAATCTCCTCCCAGTCGGTGACTTCCTGGAAGGCGAATTTTGGGTTCCGTGACAACAGTTTAGAATAGGGCATTTCGGGTAAATCCTCAACCATAACCATACCAAAAAGTGCCCTCAGCGACATAGGCAATGGACCCCAAAGTAATTGGCAGAATGATTGCCGTTTGCGCGTGTTTGGCCGTTTGTTTGCCTACTTTGGGGGATTTAGGTCCGGCTTCCATAATTACAGGATTTGGACGCTCGCGTTGTGGCTTCAAGCAGGGCCGAAACTTCGGGCTACTTATGATATCAGATGTTCGCTGTTCTGCGGCATGTGAGGTCTCGTGCGTGAGGCCACAGTTTTCAAAGTTGAGGATTGTCGGCTTCTTGCGCATACTTCAGCGCCAAACAAGCCCGATTCACCCCAAACCCTACGGCATAATTGCTACTGCTACTACCTCTACTCCTGCTACTGTTACTACTCCTCCTGCTACTACTTGGAGGGGCAGGGGACTTAGTAAGAAGGTTATAAGTAGGGTTATAATTGGGGTAACTCCATTTAGGGTACTTATAACTCTACTTATAACCTACTTACTAAGTCCCCTGCCCCTCCAAGTAGCTCTCAGTCCCGCAAGGTTTCCCCATTTCCGTGACCCTGTGCCCATCAAAGCGCGTAGCACCCCTGGCCTCCGCGACTGATACAAAGCTAGACGCTTGGGTTTCGGGGCCTCTCGAGCAGGTTAGGGGCCTGGGTAATTCTAGAGTACAGGGTACAGTACATGCTGTTAGTACTTGTTTATCCAGCCGGCTGGGAAAAAGCAGCTTGGAATCCTGTGACGGATGCCTGGTACGTTGCTGCATTAGATACAGGTGACCGGACGAATGGATTTAGATTCTGTGAGCGTGATTCTGTACGGGCCTTAGTGTTATAGGCTCCATAAGGGATTGAAGCGGTCGTAGCTGTTGAGGTGGCTTTGCTGCTCGCATTTCAGAAGCTCAGGGTTCTTCTCTGGTGCCCATCTGCGGCCGCCGATCGGCAGTGCCCGGCATGAATGAACGGTCATCTCTAGAAAGATGCTGTTAAAAGCTCCCCGAAGTCACCATTTGGCCGGACCTTCCAACACTGCATGTGAGAGATGCCATGTGCTTTGAACCACTTCCTCAACAGTCTTTCAAAACTGTCTCGCGAGATTACCTCCACCTTGCCATTCACAATCTTCTGATACTTGGGATTGTGCTGATGAGGCATCATGCTCGGAAGCCTGTACGTGATCGCGAAGCGACCATATCGCAATTGAAACTTGCACTTGTCATACTTGCTGTCTTCATAGAGATGACAGTATGGCTGGGAGGGTCCCAGTCTCTCTTTTTCAGATTCGGGCACGCTATCCAGAATCACCTTCTCCAAAAAGAGGTAATGGCGACCGTGCTCATCCACAGCGAATGTATACGGCACCGAACTGAGGCCGACTGGAGATGCAAATTTCACAATGTCTGACATCGTCCTGAAACCAAACATATCCTTTCCGACGAAGATGTATTCCTTCTCACGCCTCTTCAAAAGCATGGCGTTGCCATCAAGCTGAGGTCCGAATCCCAGGCTGCGCCAAGTTAGATCTTCCAATTCGCTCCTTCCGATGAACACGTCCTCCACCTCGATGTCGAGCACCGGCGTACCAAAATCACGCAGCCTGGCGCCGTATCCACCGGACAAGTCCCTCTCTTCTTCGCTGTCGCTGTCCAAACGCCGCCTCTTCTGTGGATCTGTGGCATCTTCATCTTCCCAGTCTTCTTCTCTTTCCTGGGGCACAAGGCTCTTTACAGGCCCATCAACATCAACCTCCCCAAATGCAACAAACGTTGTGAACAGGTTGGCTGCCAAGCTTCATGTCCTTCGCATTCCTTCTGCCAGTGGGGAAGCACCGTAACTCGTCGAGTTTTACGACGGCAAAGCAGCTCCACCAGGAATGGTGTCAGGCCATTCCACAAGGTTACATAGCGCAGCGGTCGTTGGACCTTGGTTCTCGCCACCACCACTGCTGGTACATCAAGGTCACCTTACTTCCCAAATACCCATGGGATCGAAAGTTCAAACTTTCAGAATGAGACTGTCTCATAAGAGCACCAAAAGTTGAAAAGTTGGGTTTAGGACCACTAAGTCACATAAACGGATCGCTGAAGGCAGCAATTCCCCCTTGAAGCGGAGGCTGCTGACTGACCGGCCCAGGGGGAGATGATTTTCAACTTCCTGCCATAACCTGCATCATGTCAGCGACTCATCTTAGAGCGATGATGTTGCAGGGCTGTCTTGCTTCGTGTGACTCGTGGTCATAAACTTAGCCTGGGGGCTGTCAGAGTTTGGGCCTTCCGTTATAACGTGAAACGACAAAAACTGGCCGAAGGCGCTGCCTGTCTTAACCCATGAGTAGCCATCTACCGCTGATGATCGGCTATTGCCCGCTAC
Organism: Symbiodinium sp. CCMP2592; assembly: GCA_905221615.1. NCBI lineage: Eukaryota > Dinophyceae > Suessiales > Symbiodiniaceae > Symbiodinium > Symbiodinium sp. CCMP2592. The sequence goes on along the minus strand of CAJNDT010000957.1, from coordinate 293,355 downwards.
TCATGTTCAGCTGGACCTTGGAAGGTTTTGCTTTTCGCGGCGCCCTGGCCTGCGTGACCTGGCCGTGGGTTCCAAGTCGTGCAGTTTCAACTCCACCAAAACATCACCAGTTGCACTGCGGACTGTGACACGGTCCGACATGGTGAAACTGACACCATCGAAGCAAAACGCATACAATGATATGCGGAGCACAAGACATCGATTTGAGGGCTACACATGATTCCTTCAGAAGTTGTGGCGTGGCTGTCACGTCCACACGAAGGTCTTAAGAGGTTGAAGCTGTGCGAGCGAGGGGCTGGTTTCGGGGCCTGAACTGTCTGAACTGTACTCCTGCTACATGTCAGGCTTGAGCCAGAAAGCAGCTCTTCTCGATTCTCCAGGGTGGTCCACAAGCCAACTATAAAACCTTATTAGCACAGGAAATGCTAGGATAAGCAGCTTGGTGACTACTTGTGACGATGAGGGATGGCAGGGCTGGTTCCCTAAGCTTTTTCATCCACTGTCCTCGAAAACAGTTATTTACACTATGGTTAGATACAGTACTCAAACTCGAGCAAACGATGATCTGCGTAGAACAACGACCACGAATGACTGACAATCGCGCCCCCCAAGACTGCACATGAACTGCAAGACGAGGACGAGGCTGGTGCAAAACCCACCCGAAAGCTTCCTGTACCACCTCCTCTTCCTCTTCCATCTTGGTCGCTGTGACCACTACCTGCCAAGGGCAATCTCTCTAGAATATGGAACTGGGACAGAGACATCTACAACTCTACATCCATCAAAGCCCCAAAGTCAGCAAACACAAAGAACTACTGCTGCTCTACCAAAAGCTCACACACCTGCTACGACTTACGGAACCACTTCTTGCACGAAGCTCAAGAACACCTACCTTTACATACCCTCTAGCCTAAATCCTAAAGGGAAGGTCTGAGCCTCAGCGCCTTGTTGCTCAAATCCGAGCCTAACTGGCTTGTGGAACTTAGGGTGGTTGCTCAACCCCGCTGCTCGTATGATTGCCATGCTAAGGGGTGTGAAGCATGAGGTGCTTGATGCAGATGCTGACAGTGCTCGCAGACCGTTACCGTTTAAGAATGCGCTTGAGGGTCATTGGTGTTCACAAGGCAACCTACAAGTGACACCCTCTTCTTAGACCCTCACGATAAAATCTACACTCTACTGTCGGACAAAGGCCTACGGCATTCCCGGCCCTCATCGCATATCGGCGCATTAATGAAAGGAGGGCCTGTCAGGGCTTTATAAGGCTTGTTGCCTGTTGCTTTTTATTCAAAAGGTTTACGACAGGGGTGTGGATGGGCTTTCGGCCTTTAGGGTTTACGTCAGGAGCATGAAGACTCTGAATGGCGTTTTGGCTCATCTTAACTTTCATGTTTGTTCTATTAGGCAGCCACAAGGAACGGTAATATATACGAAATATTCTGGGCTCTACAGTACCCTTTCCGAACCCGGAGCTCTATGTTACCCTAAACACCAAACCTTAAATCCACAGCAAGCCCCCCAACAGTGCCAATCACAGAGGACCTGCTTCGGCGCCAACTTCGGCTTGGGAATGTTCTTCGCAAATTCTCGGGCCTGCGGCGAGGAGCATAGCTCTAGAAGAGGCCGACAGGTGTTGCAGGAAGAATGTGCAATGTTCAGGGTATTGACTGCTAAGACCGGTAAGGGATTCTTCCAGCGAGCAAGAGGTCATTGACCAAATCCCTCCTCCAGTAGCACAAGGGCTTTTCTGGTGTGCTGAGCATGCTGTTGAGTTTTCTCCCTGTCGCAGCGGCTCCAGCAACTGCTTCAACTCCAGCGGCAGTTCGACCCTAGCATGAAAAGCACCGAACAGTGCCGAAAAACGGACCTCGGCACAGTGCAAAAAGAGGCGAGGGCACTGTGGCACCAAGGTCTCAGACTGACGACCATAGGTCAAATCCCCAACCAACGGCCGCCCGATGCTGGCAAAATGCACTCGAATTTGGTGTCTCCTCCCAGTCTTGGGCTGCACACTGAGGAGTATCAACTCGTCCCTTCCCATACTCGGCGAGGAATATCGACCCTTGACTTCATAGGCGGTGAAGGAATCTCGGCCCGAGACCTCCTGCCCACAGACCTCGCTAATCCAAGTTTCCTCGTCCACCTGAACGGATCGTAAAGGCACCGAGATGTTCCCCTTGCTGCCAACATCACCCAACGATCTGCCCTCCTGTCATTTGTGGGCGCGTGCGTCGTCTACTGGGGGATGATGGAAAAAGTCTAATCCTCACTCCACACAATTAGGTCTGCTAGGCCGACGCTTTCCCTTAATCTTGGCCCAAGGTTCGCACAGGCAGATGTAGTGCTTGCTGACGAGCCGCCCCGCAAACTGTGCTTTACACCATCGCCCGGAGGGGGACGTCTCTGCTCCCAAAACAAGCGGCAACACTCCGGAGGTCGGTTGATCAAGCCTGGTAGGAGGTGTCTGAAAACGGACGTACCACGATAATAATGCTTCGGGGGAACTTGATAAGAATCAGACTCCTCAGTTTCTAAACTAAGCTCCAGCGCCCCGTTTCTCGTGAAAACTCCCATATGAGCGACAGCTTCGTACCCTGCAAAGTTCTGCGCTAGGTTGCGCAACTAGACCGTCATAGTAATTAGTAGTTGTCGTCGTCCACAGTTCGTACTTTGACCGTAGTCGTAGTCTCTGAACAGTAGTCGTGGTCTCTGAGCCGTAGTAATAGTGTAGTAGCAGTCGTCGTCGTAGTCGTAGGAGTAGGCGTAGTAGTGGCAGTAGTAGTAGTAGTAGTAGTAGTAGTAGTAGTAGTAGTAGTAGTCGTAGTCGTGGTAAGAGTAGTAGTAGCAGTGGTAGTGGTAATGGTAGTGGTAGCAGTAGTAGTGGTAGTCGTGGTAGTCGCAGTCGTAGTGGAACAGTAGTACTAGCGGCAGCAGTAGTGGCGGTGGCAGTGGCCGTGGTCTTGGTCGTGGTAGCAGTGGTAGCAGTGGTAGCAGTGGCAGCAGCGGTAGCAGCGGTAGCAGCAGCAGTAGTAGCCGTAGTAGCCGTAGTAGTAGTAGAAGAAGTAGTAGTAGTAGTAGTAGTAGTAGTAGTCGCAGCAGGAGGAGTAGTAGTTCTTGCATTGCTTGGGCGTCGCTCAGCGAGAAAAACACTAGCACTCCAATGGTTGTACTATGATGGACGCGTTGTTGCTGGCATCATGAATGCGCGGGCATGTTGTTCCAGACTTTTTCCAACTGCTTTACTATGCTTTGCTCGCCTTCGGCATGCAACTGTGCTTCCAAGGCTTAACTGCTTTCCTGCTCGTTGTTGAAATTGCTCACATGGGGTTTGAAGGCTACTTGGACAAGTCCCAGCACTCCTTGCAGCGCTTGTTTAGGGTTTTCTGTAGTGCGTCGTATATGCGCAATAACATGCATGCGAATCTACCTGTCTGCCTGTACTGATGCAACAGACTACCTAGCACAGGTGTATCGTGCAACATTGTCGTGTGGACATTAGACGCGAGCAAATTTTGATAATTAATTATCCTGGACCCAGGAAGTGCGCAGGTACTGCACATAAGGTGGCACTATTGCTTCTTGAAACAGGCAGCTCAACCCCCACAACTACTGCGTCACAGATTTGAGCCCTTCAAATCGCCTAGGGTCGATGTTCAAGTTGGCCTGCTGGCAGCTTGAATAAACAGGAACAAACTGAATTTAGTCTACTTCGGAAGGCGTCGAGCAGCCGCGACACCACAGAAAGGCAGAGGCCATGTTCTTTGAGTGGCACTGCCAGCTTCTCCACCAACTGCTCGGTGCTGACACCTTGATGATAAAAAATGCTCTGATTTAAGACTTTACTGCTACTCTCTCCATCTCCTAGCTACTGAAAGCGAATGCCAGCCGCACCGCTGTCAGGCCTGCCCTATCTCACCCCTAACTGTCCTGAACTCCAAGTGATTCTGGAAGCTGCTCCAAAGCGAAACCCCAAACACCCTGGTCTTAAACTTGCTATAACCTCTAGCCTCTAGCCTTCCAACCAGATCCGCCCTAAAACTGTCAAACCCTAAACCCCTACAATACTCTAACCCTAAGATGTAAGCCGAAGAGAAGCTGTAAAGTCCCCACACCATGTTAGGGGCCAAAGCTCCGGAAAACCCTCGGACCCCCCCAGCTGCTGCTTCAGGGTTTGCCTCTAGTCTCCGTTGTAGTTCCTTTTTTTTGGTTAACCCATTTTATGGCTAGGATCCTATAGTAGAGATTTTGGATAACCCAAAAAAAGGAACTACAATGGAGACTAGAGGTAGATGCTTGGGACTTATAGGTCATGTAATTAAGCGTTTAAGGGTTCGTGGTTGAAGAATTATAGGGCCAGTTTAGGGGTATTGCTGGACATACCCGGCTAAGAAACAGACATCCCTGTAACCATAATTTGGGATGTGCAATGCGCGGCATACTATCAACAAAACTATGGAAGAGGTTTGGTAATAACTCTGGCCCCTATATCATGGCACGCGGCACATCTTTCGCACATCTATCGAACTCATGAATACATGCAGCGTGCCAAGCAACAAGCCTGTCTCATGCAGGCCCGCCCAAACCGAACAGTTTGAATGAAACGCCCTTAATTATTTCTCACAAGTTCATGAAGTCTACTGTCTACCCCCCAAGTCGCTAAACCCCATTGCTAGCCATGTGCCTGACAGCAGCAAGAGATGTAAGACAAGACCAGTGCTTCGATTAGGTGTGAACGCTACAATATCTGATTGGAGCCGCATAAAGCTCCAACCTTTTACACCTTGAACCGACAGAACCCAACCGCCAAGATGTATGCCCCAAAACACCCTAACCGCAAGAATTCAAGCTCTGAAGTCTTCAGCCTTCTACAGCCCTTTTGGACTTGTAAATTCGGACCCAAATCCTAAGCCCTTGCCCCTCTCTCTCTCTGTCTCTCTCTCTCTATCTCTCCCTGTATCTCTCTCACTCTCTCTCTCTCTCTCTCTCTCTCTCTCTCTGTATCTCTCTGTATCTCTCTGTATCTCTCTGTATCTCTCTCTCTCTCTCTCTCTCTCTCTCGGACTCAGTTACCTGTCAGCCGCGACGCAATACACAAATACACAGCGGTTTCGCTAAAAGCCTGAACAACCTACTTTTCGGGATCCTTACTATGATTTCCTTATATAAGTCCTTAGAAACGTAAGTTATTCCGGGTCAAAGTAGCCGCTAAAGCCCGAATCCGTACTGTAATCGTAGGCTCTGAAATCCTTCCGACCGGAATCGAAGGCCCCGGGGGCGCCACCTTCGGGTTTCGCCACGGCGAAAACCCCCGCGGCCGAGGCTACCACAGAGAACTCCCCCTGGAGCGACCTAGGCTGGGTTTCAATTCGAGACTTTTTGTGGCGAGTGGAGGATTTTGGATTTTGTTTTTCGATTCTGGGAGTATGGTTTAGGTTTGTGGGAAAGAAGAATAAGGACAATACAACGAACAACCAAGTGCAATTCCCTCGCCGTGTGTGCATGGTTGATTGCTCGAGTCCCCGCACCTGCTTCGGGTGATCGAATCTTGCCCGTGTAGTAAACGTGGGGCTTCAAAGGCTCGCCTGTGGAGCAAGCCTGTGGAGTTTCCCTTCAAATCAACAGCATTTCCCGAAACCAACCCATCATGGCGGTGTAAGCGTGGCTTCAACGCCCATTCTTTCACGGTTGGCCCTCTGCAGCGGCTGTGGTGTCCACAACAACTTACCACGCGAGGTAAGGTCCGCGACCTTTACGGGGCTAGGTTCTAGATGATTACCACTGCGTATGTCTCTGCAAACTCGAATACCCCGGCTGGAGACTGGAGATGCGCAATCTTGCATCCTCTCGTCATAAGTTCCGAGTTAGTTCCGATCACGGTGGAAGAACGTCCGTGACCACCAAGCGACCTGGGTAATTCTGGCACATCGCCCGTTTCGAGCCAGACGCTTTTGAGCCTCGACAGTACTGTCTCCAAAGCTGCCGTGGACATCCTGGGCTGGCACTCAGACAGAACAACAACTCGAGCGCAGGCTTTCGGACCCGAGTGCTGGTTGACAGAGGGGTGTGAACATTGTGCACAAGAAACGGAACACTCGGAATGCGGCAAAGTCGACTAATTGATGTCCAACTTCTGGGGAAGCGAGTGAAGGATGGATCCTGCAGCCGTTCCTGACGGGACGACCTGGTCCGAGAGCATGCGGTCCAACACTTGCAGGGCGGCTTGCCACTGGGTCGCCCTCTCGCAAGCACTCAGAACCACTTGCCAACTTATTTCTGTAGGGCTGAGATGCCAGAGTTGTATTCGGCTGAAAAGATCCAACACTTCAGTCCAACGATGGCTCTTCTCACATGCGCTCATGGCAGCATTCAGAGTGATGATACCGGGTCCGGCGCGACCACCGGCTGCGATCAGAGCGAGAATCGCGAGCGCCGCCTCCCAAGCCCCGCATTTCTCGCAGGCGCTGATGGCGGCATTGAAGCTGATCTCGTCGGGATCCATATGCTGCTCAGAGATTGAGCTCAGAAGAGCCAAGGCATGCTTCCACTGCAACTTGCAGCTGCTGATTGCGGCATTGTAGCTAATTCTGTCGGACAGGGACTTCGATGACATCTCTTCCAAAAGCTGTACTGCGATGCTCCACTGACAGCTCTTCTCGCAGGAGCTGATGGCCGCATTGCAACTGACGGTACTAGCCTGCAACGCGTAGTCCTTCAGCTCCTCCAGCAAGACTAGGGAGAGCCTCCAGTGGCCCTCAGGCTCACAAGCACTGATGGCGATGTTGAAGCAGATCAAGTCGGGCAAAAAGTCAAGCTGGCATAGCCGGAAGAGCAGATCCAACGCGCTGCTCCACTGGCCGTTCTCCTGACATGCTCGCATCGCTGCCCCGGCCATGATCCTGTTGGGCACCAGCCCAGCCTGGCAGGCCTCCCCAACAAGGCGGACAGCCAACTCCCAGTTCCCTCCCATCCTCGCCGCCCCCACAGCAGCGCTGTGGCAGATCATGTCTGGGAGCACCCGATGCCCCGACATGGAGTCGAAGATGTCAAGTGCCTGCAGCCATGCGCTGCCCTTTTGACACGCGCTGATGACAGGCACGTAGCAAAACACATCCGGCTCCAGCTGGTTCTGCAGCATCTCCTGGCGGCGGGCCATGCTCCTCGTTCCCTAGGTTGCTATGGTGTTGCTCATTACCACCACATATCACTTCTGTGTTCTTTGCGTAAGAATGTCAGACCTTCAGCTAGTACAGTGCTTCGAAGCCATCCCGAAGCTGCTTCCCTACCACCACCTTGGTATCGTAAGGCAATCGAGAACCTGTGCGTCCGAGCTGACACTGCATTGTCTCAGTTCAGCCCCGAAACTGACTAGAAACTCTATGCCGCAGCTGACTACCATCGTCACTGCTACAACTGGCATAACATCGTCGAGATGAATCCAAATGGTGTCGCTAAGACTGATGCTACCAATGCGAAACAGTCTGAGATGCCACTAAATCCTATAGCTAAACCCAGCCATATCCACCCGTTCTAAGGGCACTTTTACATATGTGCATGCCTGCATATATATGCATAGGCATTGTACATTTCAAAATCAAAATGACGAGTCCTGATAGTCTGGGCATTGCTGATTCAGGTATAATTACTCGTAAACCCTACTCACGCGTGGGAGTTTCCGAAAATAGGGGACTCTAATATAGCACCCTCGATGGCAGGATCCCTATTCTCAGGACCCCAAAAGAAAGTACCCCCCGAGTTGTCGGGAACTCACACCTCAGCTCTAGTCGACCCAAGAGTCCTCCAGACCACCCAGCGCTAGCTCCCAGCATCCGCTTCGCTCGTAGGCTCCTATAGTAAGGGGGCCTTAAGAGTTAGAATAGGGTTTTGGGGGTTCCTTAATTACGGCCCTTTAAAGGGATCCCTTGTCTAGGGGGTTTAGGGTTTCGGATAACGTAGGGGCCTGAAGAATTAGAGTAGGGCTCCTTTAAAGGGGTCTATAAGGGATACTATAAGAAATCTTCACAAGGCTACTCTAATGTAGGGGCCTGAAGAATCTTAATAGAGTTGTGGGGGTTCCTTCATTCATTAGAATTACCCAAACCCTACTCTTCTTCTTAAGGCCCCTGCACTACACTAGAGGTTGGTAAAGTATCGGGCTTGCACATAAGGTTTAGGGATTATAGGGCTTAGGGTTCATAGGCCCCAGGTCTTACGGTGTAGGGTTTCGGGCTTAAGGTGCTTGGCATCTTTTGAAGATGACCCGGGCTTTCGAGCTCGAAACACTCTCTCAGTCCGATATCCGGAAGCTGAAACGGGTACGCCAAGTTCTACAGGAACCCAGAACCCCATAGCCGTACGATCCTGAGCCCGAAGCCCCCAAACCCTAAGCGGCTGCACGACTTCAAGCCATGGGATGGGATGCTTATCCAGAAAGCCTGAACCTCCAAGGCTGAAGGAAGCCGCAGCTTCTCTGAGAACTGACCCTCCCATTCCCCCAAAGTGGGTTTAGGGTTTAGAGTCTAGAGCTCAGCTTTTATCGTTGTATCCCCCCGAAGGCACTCTTGGCAAGCTAAGCCACCCAAGGCGGCACTGCTGTGGAAAGCATTGACTTCCACCTGCTTCGTGGATCGCGAAAGCCATTTCAATCACAAGCCAAGCAAAGAACAAGCGAACATGGGTCGGCTCTGGTGCTGCTGGCATCTTAGTCGGTTCTCACGCCTGGCCCGCGTAAGAAAAGCCGTCCGCGGTAGCACGTTTGTGTTCTTTGTTGGCATATGCAGCCGCGAATGTTCTAGTTTCAGCCTTTTTGTGCATGCTTGAAGTGTGACGTCGAAGACCCCGAGGCCAGCAAGCTCTGTCACTTTGACCGACTAAACCCCAAACTCGGCTTATCCTGAACCCCAAATCGTCTAAGCCTCAAGCCCCAAACCACCGGGTCGCCAAGCCACCCGGGCAGCTCTCAGCGCCTTTAAGACCGTAAGGGCCAGGTCGGCGCGCCTTGCGGCTGCGAGGCCTTCACGCTTGGCTCATATATAGAGAGCCAGAATGAATCGCAACACCCAGAGACTCCAATATCCCTTAATTAGGGAATATACCTGAAATCGTATTAAGGATCCTACTATAATTTAAGGTATATTCCTTAATTCAGGGATATTGGGAGTCTCTGGGCAGTCAGTGTTGAGTTTTTCACAACGGTAACCACTTCATTGCTGATGATCGAAGAAGGAAGGCCTCTTTGAGTTATATGTGGTGATACAGCTGAAGAAGTTAATGATGTAGGGACCTTGAAGACATCTTCGAGGCTTCTACAGGTGTCTAGACTTAGGGCTCTAAGGCAAATCTATGGTATGCTTTAAAAGGTTGATATAGGCGCCTCAAAGAGATAGAATAAAATTTTCAAACGAGTTTGTTTAGAAGGTTCTGAGGACTGTCTCATTTCTGGTACTTTCTATATGGGCCGCTCTAAGTGGAATCGCATGTGGAGGCATTTTGCACGAAAGATATGTAAAGCCGATACGACGATACTATTATTACCAATGACTCAGACCCCTGCATTCCATTAGGCTATTGCCTTTAATATCTTTTGTCTAAGGCTTTAAAGGTTTCGTAGGGTTGGCCCGTCTAGTGAGGTTAAGTCAATGAGGCTTCGTGTAAACATTCTTTTCGTGTGACGGTCTGTATGTGCATATACAAATGTATACATCTATATATATATATATAATGAAGACAGAGAGAGAGAGAGAGAGAGAGAGAGCGCGAGCGAGCGGCAGAGACATATACAGAGAGAGAGAGAGAGAGAGAAAGAGAAAGAGAGGCACAGACTCCTCAAACGAGGATGCTTCGATTCACGTGTGTGTTGATTGAAAGCTGCCAGCTACGAGAGCCAGATGATTTACGATTAGCAGCAGGTTGAGTTAGGGTTTGCAAACATCCAGGGCTGAGCGAAGGCAGATGGCTTCATTCGGTTTTGACGGAGTTTTGCTCAAAGCTTATCAGGACAGTGAGCCCCAAACCCCAAACCTTGTCGCAAACAGCATCGCCAGGATGCCTTCGCTAGCTGTCTGGCGTGACGGGGTCCTAATTGAAGAAAGTAATAGCTTGCCTAACAATCTACGTATCGCTAATTGCCGTGCCGGAGGACAGGTTTCGGGCATTACATACAAAACATATTCCGCATCTTGGGCCGTCAACACTCGTCGAAGCTATCTCGCCTCTGTTCCCCTGACATGAGGCTGGATCTTAGGAAGCCAGGCGTCATAATAGTAGCAGTGATAACACTAATAATAATATAGCAGCACTAATAGCTATTATAGAAAAATCTAAATTGCAATGAACATTCAGCACTTCGGACTTAGGCTTTTGGCGCAAGGCCCGCTCGCTTTACGAAGGACTGTCACAGTAACTTTGACCGGGGTCCTCCGGGCTTTTCTTGCTGTTTTTGAACTCCTCTATAATAGCTATTAGTGCCACTATATTATTATTATTGTTATTATTGTTATTATTATTAATGCTATTATTATTATTATTAATGCTATTATTATTATTATTATTATTGTTATTATTATTATTATTATTGTTATTATTATTAATGCTATTATTATTATTGTTATTATTATTATTGTTATTATTATTAATGCTTTTATTATTATTAATGCTATTATTATTATTATTGTTATTATTATTATTATAATTATTATTATTATTGTTATTATTATTGTGATCATTGCTACTACTTTCTTCGGTGCCCAAGAGTTCCGAAGAGGAATCCACTGCCAGGACGGCTAGGCTCGTGTGGGAACCACCAACCCATGCCTAACCAACTTCCAAGCAAACTGAAATCTCAAACCCTCGGATATACACAAAAAAAACGACATGCAACGAAGCACCTTTCATTATGAGAACCGGGCCCTGAAGGCTACGCAAGATTAGAATAGGGTTTTGGTGGACACTATACTATAACCTTAGAAACGGGCCCACATTTTTTTTGGTCATGAGCATCCCAGGAGCCTTTGAGTAGAGCTGTGAGATGTCGTGCGTCAGCCCGAAGCCTTCTCACAAGAGGGAGGGAGGCGGGGCTCCGGGTCCTGCCTATAGTCTCCATCGTAGTTCTTTTTTGGGGCTACCTTTACCTCTACAGGATCCCAATTACATATTTGGTTAAACCAAAAAAAAAAAGGAACTACAATGGAGACTATAGGAGGGGCTTTAGGAGTGTTTGGAGTGTCGTGTTGAGGGTTTAGGCTGTTTAGGAGATGCGGGGTTTGGGAGGGCAAGGGGTGGGGGGTCTCGTGGTTCCATTTTTGCTGTAGGGCGATTTGGGGTTCTGGGGTTTTGGGGTGACAATGGACTGTGCATGTTTCCATGTACATCCGTGCCATCATCAAGAGTCTCGCAACGCAGGGGCACGAAATCGCAGGCCAGAATATCAGGAGGCATAGCGCGAACGCTGAACCTCCGTCATTCTTCCAGCCCACTGAACGGGACAAGAACTTACCTATATCACGACTACTATACATGTCCTTCTTGAGGCCTTCTTGCTTTCTTAATATGCAAGTGTAGATCCCAGAACAGCCAGAAAAGCACCACAACGACCATCACCGAAAGACCACAAGGAGACCACCAAACGGCCCGGCCAAAAGGCTTGCCCCCCATCTACTGGCAGCTGATGCCTCCCTCCCTAGACACAGGATTCAGGAGGACTGCCGAACTTGCTCCTCAATTGATTGATTCTGAATTCAAGGCAAGAGGTCATTGCGGGGAACATTGCCGCACGGATCCTGTGTAAATAACAGGACGTGAGTGCAAACCATGCACCGAACCACCGCGGGAGCCACGTCCGGGGGAACTTCTGGCGGCGGCTTCACCACCACATACCCCTTACGTCATAAAACCCCAGGGTGGCCACAGGAAAAAAGCTTGCGGCTTTTACGTGGTCCTCACGAACCGCGGGGTGGGGAGAGCGGGGGGCAGTCGATGTGTAGGATACTGCAACATTGACATTGAGACCTAGGGGGAGCCTCCACACATTTCAATCGCATGACTCGTGCAGAATGCACACGATGATGTCTGTTTGGTGTGCTTGACCGTGCAAACAATTCTTTTAGCTTAACCGTGCTGAAGCCGTGCCTGTGTGGGGTCAGGCAAAGGCAAAGACATCTTGCTCAGCTAGCAGCACCAAGGACAGAAGCTTATGGAAGCTCAGGCAACTCAACGAAGATCAATCTTGAGCAGTTGTAACATTTCGTCCGTTCGAGCCCTGACTATCCCTAAACCCTATATGACCATCCTGTCATAAACTGTGCAAAGAGCTCATAACCGTAGATGCCCCTAGACAGATAAGACACCCCGGACCCCAAACCCCGATCCCACCCTAAAGCTCCGGGCAGCCTTGGAATATGTGGCTCGAGCGCCCGGCGCGCCAGCTCAGGGGAAGTCGGCTCCGCCCCTGTATGCTCAGGTTTAATCCAAGGGTAAAAGGAGGGACCCTTAATAAGGACCCCTAGGTATATACCCTTAGTATAGCTATTATATACCCATTATATAGCCCATTATAGGGTAGGGGTCCCCATTAAGGGTCCCTCCTTTTCCCCTTTGATTTAAGGAGCTTGCTTGAAGTTTTAGGCTTGCGGCTTTTGGAGTTGAGCGACAAGACAAGCAGAAAGCCTGTAAGGTTTTGGGCAGGCCTTGGTTCCAACAAGTAGGCAGTTGAATAGGGCCTAGAGCCCAAGACAATATTAGTAGCAATGTAAGTTAGTACCTTGACGGTATGTATGTGTATGGATTACGAAAGTAATGTACAGAACCCAAAGCCCTCTTTGTTGAGACCCCATATCATATCATATCATATATATATATATGTGTGTGTATATATATACATATGATATAGTCGGAATATCTGTAGGGATTGGCATGCCGAGAAAATCAACAGGTTAGTGGGTTAGTGAGTTAGTTTACAGCTTGTTGGGTCATGGGAAGGTTGATAGGACGAAGGCTCCCAGTAAGTGCTTCAGCATCGAGCCATAGGCATGTGAATGGATTTGATGCTTTTCGGGGGTGGGCTTTCGGGCTTGAGGCTCTTGGTGCTATCTGCTTAGGGTTTAGCTCGCAATGGGACTTTACCATTAGCTTCTGTGTATGGCTTAAAGGTGTCGAGGCTACTGCAAGTCGTGCGCGCTAACACATGTTTTTTGCACGAGGCAACATCCCTAGAAGCCTCTTGGAATGTACACTTTCCGTCATCATTTTCACATCCGCTTCAAGGGGCGCTGGGAATGGACACTTCAGAGCTCTGATGGCTCTTAGTCTTACCGTATATCTAAACTATCAGAAACGGCCTACGTCACGTCCCTTGCCATTGCCTTGCCCCTAGATGCTTCACTATCTCGTGCAGTTTGCATGCAAAAATACAGCTCACGGACTAAATCCAAACACCTTCGGGCGTCAAGCCCTTCATCTCAAACCCCTGAAACCCAAAGCGCCGAGAAACACACAAAGCCTCCCAAAGCACAGAATGCCTAGAATGAAAACTCGAGATTTATTCCAAAAACATCGAGCATAAAGCCGTGAATCATGCCTATTCTGTGGATACGTCTACATATAAATGCAAGCCCATATGGGAGTTTCCGAAAATAGGGGACCCTAATATAGTACCCTAAATAAATAGTAGGATCCTTATTACAAGGACCCCAAAATATGGTACCCCTAATTTTCGGAAACTCCCATGTTGGCCTGACTGTTGCTGCCAGGCGGCCGAGAAGGGCGTCCAGCTCTGGCAGACGGCGACCCGACATGGCCAAAGGACGGTACAGGGTTAGGATTTTTTCGGGTTTAGGGTTTAGAGGTGGTTTTGACGGAATTTTGGGGCTTCGGCGGGCCTCGTGACTAGAGAGGCAGCAGAAGGAAACAGAGTGAGAGAACCGAGGTTTAGGACTTAGTGCTTTAGGAGTGGGCTTGGGGGTTGAGTTTCTCGGTTTGAAGGACTTGGGTTTACATTTGGCAAGGCTTTAAGGATTGGGTACAGGCTTAAGCAGGTTTAGAGTATTGTGGGTTGTTTTGCGTGAGGGGGGCGGGAGTGTTAGACTTTCTTTGCCTTGGGCTCTTCCTCGCGGAGGTTCTCCCGTTCTCCTTTAACATGGGCTTGGTGTCTGCAGCTGGGTCAACAACAACGCCTTCTTCGATGAAACAGGGTTTGGAGGGTATTCTAGTATAGGGGCCTTAATAATCAGAATAGGGTTTTGGGCCCCTTATACTATAGTTGTAATAAGGAACCCCCAAAATAGTATTGGTAATTATTTAGGCCCCTATAGTGTGTTCTTGTATATGACAGCCACAAGAGGATAGTCCGGTCGCGATGGGATCGAGGTTCAAGCGTCAGGGTCGCAGTCACGAATGAATATAACGAATTCCACTTCCCAATAACCGTGCATATCCCTGCACGTGATGCTGCGACCCGGAGGTATGGGTCCTCCAGTGTAGGAGAACGTAGGTCTAGAGTTCAGGGAGGAATACCACTCCGAAAGCACAAACCATGCAGCCAGTATCCTGCAACTCTGAAGGGGTTGTGCTGGGTGCATGGTAGTTTGCAGCAGAAGCCTAAAAGTTGGAAACCCAATAGCATCAATCCTTCAGAGTAATGTATACGGAGTCACAGCACTATTTGGCCTGAATCCGGTTTCCAACTTTATGGGGTTTACTGTAGGGCTCTTGGTTGTTTGAGGTTGGTGGTCTGTTTTGAACAAAGTACTAAGTAACATGCAGGAACTAATCAACTTACATTCCCTGAGGATCGCATATGCACGTGCTCTTGGTGAGTCTCAGAGCAAACAAGGTGCATTTAAAAAAACGCGATCAGGCCATATCATGTAGTTATATACTTCTAGAGCCCCCAAACTTCAGGAAAGTCCCAGATTTTGGCCCTCGTGGCACACACGCCGTTTTTTGCATTGTCGCAGCGCAACATCCTGTCTCTGCTCAATGAGCAAACCCTCGTGATGTTTCGGGGTCCGCCAAGAGTTTTCAGCTTGGGGGCCTCTTTGGATGACCAAAACCTTCTTTTCCAAATTCCTGCCGGCGACGTCGGGGGTATACTACTCCTAAGCCCTGAACCTAATATAGGGGCCTTAACAATTAGAATAGAGTTTTGGTGTATATTCTACTATAATTCACCTTAATAAGGAAGCCCCAACATAGTATAGGTAATCATTTAAGCCCTTACGTCAGCTAAACGTGCGTTGATGCAATTACGCAGAAGACTCTTGGCGGATTGCCTCCAAGACCTCCTCCAAATCTCGGGGCAAAGGTGCCTCCACGGCCAAGTCGTTGCCTTGTCAGGGTCGAATCGGCAAAGGACGAAGAGGAAAAAGGAGCTACTACAGGCTTGGGATGTGCATGCATGTATATATATATATATATACACATGTACATATATATATATATATATACTATACACGTGTAAGTATGTATGTATACATACATGTATATATTTATATGTGTGTGTAGAACCGTGACAGCGGTTGAGGAGAGCTTTTTGCGACATAGCCCGGTCAGCATCCTGCAGTTTGCACACAACGGTGCAGTCTTGCGGAGAAACACTGAACTCCAGAGACTCCAATATCCCTTAATTCAGAAATATACCGTAAATGATAGTAAGATCCTTTGTAGGATTTAATGTATACCCCTTAATTAAAGGGATATGAGTCTCTGGGAAACTCCACACTGAACCCCAGTACGCAGGACCCTCTAACACCCACGCGCCGCATAAACCCCATAAGCTCCACAAGCCCTGTGAGCCCTGCAAGGCCTCCTCCCTGCAAACACAGAATCCCTGCAGGGTCCTTCGACGGTACGCAGCTCAAGTCGCCGGCAGTGGAGGAAAAGGCGAGGACAGCGCGGCACAAGGGACTCCTGGAGGAATCGACAAAGGGTGATTGTTGCTAAGGATCACGGTTAAGACTTCTAGGTCTTGAACAGGTTTACGGTGCACAAATTTCATCAGGGTGACCTGGGGTAGGTATCATAGGAGATAAGCGGCAAATGAAACGGTATCCTTATCATGATAGGTAAAAAACACCAGTTCCTTCACCAACTAAACAGCCCAAGGGGAGGGGGCATACTGTTGGGAGCTTGAGGCTTGCAGGGCGAATCCCTGGGTGCCGTCTGCTTGCATAAAATTTTAAACCAACTGTAGGCAAAATAACGAAACAATATGGTTACATATACGGTAAGGAGGTGTCTATGCTCGTGAATCTATGCGTATATCTATGTGAGGGAAAAACCAAATCGACCTGCTCTGTCCTCTCGACGGCCATAGGTCCAGTCCCCGACGATGGGTCGGCCTGCATGTGCCAGGTGGGCCCGGATCTGGTGCTTCCTGCGGAAAGGGTGCTTCAGGTGTTTTGTTCCCGGGTTTAGGGCTTAGGGTTTGTAGGGTTTAGGGTTGAGGGCTTATAGGGTTTATGAGGCTTACGGTCTCGCAACTCGGACATTCCAAACGAGGTTCTTGGTTCGCATCAACAAACTGTGCACGGTTTATCGGGGTCAGGGTTTGAGTTTAGGCCTTCCAGAAATCAAACGGCTTTCGGGTTTCTGCGACTTCAGGATTCTAGGGCTTTCGTCTTCCGAGCCAGGGTTTAGGGCTTCAGGACTTCATGGCTTTCGGGTTTCGAAGGAATCAGGATTCTGCGACCTTCGGGTTGGGCCACATGAACCTGCCTGAGGTTGAAGGTCCGTTGGCCGGCTTTCGGAGTTTCCGACAATAGGTGACTCCTTATTTAGCACCCTAAATAGTAGAATCCTTATTCTCAAAATCCCGAAATCAGGTACCCTCTCATTGTCGGAAACTCCTGGCTTCGGCATTCTTCCTTCTCGTGTTCCCTGTATCCAAGGCTAAAGCAGCCTTGCTACCCTGCTTCCTGTAACCCTACGCCCTACGAAAATTCCTCCCAAGATCTCCTTCACTGGAGCCTTGTACCTTCTCTTTTGAAGCAGAGAACTGACAAACTCCTACAGGCTATACCTCGGGTGTCCTGCCCGTCTTGGGCCACAGAGTCAGCAGAGAGCAGATGCTGCTAGAGCCACCTGCACATCAATGCTGTTCGAACGCGAAACTGTCCTCGGAACATAACAGCTAGCCTGAGAACAACAACCAACCAAGCTAAGCAAAAAACGACAGCAAAACGTAACCAACAGGCATGGTGCACTGTGGTAACACTGACAGGATTTCGCAAGGTCATGAAGCAAGAGACACTAGTAGACGGCACGATGCTGCTTTCCAGCTCTGCAACGCAAGACGGAGCATTCCAGTCGGAAGGATGACGAGTATTCCTACGATTACGACGATGACCAGTTCTATGCTGAATGACTTCCAGAGATGCCGCTCACCGGACCTTGTATGTAGTGCAGCGGGTCTGTGTGTCAAATATTGTCATACAACTTAAAGGGTATCGCACATGTCATGACGTATATGCATGAAAACCAACAAAGCACAAAAGCCACCATCTGTCTACAACAATGCAATGTGAGAAAAGCTTCAGTTTCAGTGCCCCGATTGCTTCAGCAACCGAACCAAGAAGCTATTCCCCCTAAAAATTCGGCGGATTCCTGGTATGGCAGCGGTGCAAGGGATAATGGAATTGAAAGGTCCTGACAATCTGCTCTTGACGAATCATTAATCCCCAGGTGCTTTAGCCTTTCGCCTGCACGCAACTGGCTAAAATCCATGTCCCAGCCTGGAACCTCGTCGCTCTGCATCTCAAAGCCTCATGGCAGTCGGCTGCTTTGATCTTAGCGACTGCAAATCTCAATCTACAATCCCTGGTTCACTCTCAAAAGCTGTGATGTGACCAGTGGCCAACTACATGGCAACCCGCCATCGCCCTTTTTGCAGCAGGCCTCGTTGTCCAGCAGCCTGGTTACAGCAAGAGCCCCCCTTTCCCCCACTTCTTCAAAACCCTAAACCCTCCGCATCCGGACAGCGACTTTTTCGGGCTCCAAGCAGGACCATCCTTGTGGGGTCCTCCGTAACATGATTTCAACCCAAGAGACAGCAGAAAAAAACAAAAAATATACCTTCTATCATAAGGACCCCTTAGGGGGGTAGAGGGCCGGGGGTAGGGGGCCTAAATACCCATAATAATTAAGGACCTAATAAGTCCCATCGCGCTTTGGTTCTAGGCATCAGGATCGCCATCCTCGGAGCATTTCGGGCACCAAGCCGTATCTTTCTGGCTGCAGCCGCAGGATTCGGGACAAAGCCAAGCGCCCGTTCGGAGGCTCATAGGGAAACCCTCACCACCAAACATTGCAACTGGGTCCGGCTTGCAGAGCAGGAAGTCCATCATATCTATCTCGTTTACAAAGGCGCAGTCTGCGAATGTCACAACCATGAGCATCTCCGAGAAGTCCTTCATCGCAGTCCGGTTTGGCGACATGGACCACAGAAAGCGGCCCCAGTCGTGAAAGTAGCGTGCCCAAGCCCCTGAGCGAGTGTCATTGAGGTTCGACACCGAGTAGTCCTGGCACGAAGTATTGTGCTGACTTGCAATGAAGGCTGGTCCAGCTTGACACTGATGCCGGCATCCGGTGTCCATGAACATTCCACTGTTTAGCACGTCGCAGCCGCAGGCTTCTGGGCAAATCATGCGCACGAGTGGAAAGTGGCGGTTGTCACACAAGTGCCGCACTTCAGAGCAGTTTCTGGCACCGGTCATGGCCGTGAGCGCCGACCACTCCCACTCCAACTCGGAAGGGGTCTGGTCTTCACAAGAGCTGCCAAAGATAATGGGGTTGTCTGCAGCAGTCACAGTCGTGAGCTGGGTATATGCTGTAAAGATCTGTGTGAGGCCTGTGGGCGCAACCTGCGCGACCACTTTGAAATCCCCCAGGTTGAGCCTCCAATTTGCAAAGTCCACATCTTTGCGGTCGTAATTCGACACCACCACTTCAAGCATCGAACGAATGCCGGGTTCCCAGAGCCCACCTTGGACATCGAAGGGCGTCGTGTCCATGACCATGATGGGCCCAAGTTGTGGGTTGGAGTAGTACACGAAGTCTCTGTTCCCTCCGCAGAGGATGTCGCGTGCTACCTGGGCTTGCGTTGCATTTCTGCAGACGGTTTTCTGGATGAAGATAACAAGAGCCACAATGATGAAGATGAGCCGCAAAATGCAGGCGATGTCCACTCCGGCCCATGTCTTGCGGGGACCCAGCTGGAGCGTTCGAACAGAGGAAAGGTACTTGCTAGTGTGCCTGGATGCCATGACTTTCCACAAGAGCTCATCGATCTCCAGAATGAACAGCAGGGCGACGGCGTTGAGCATAATGTTGGTGACATCTCGGGTGTGAGCAAGCCACAGGCCGCCAGACATTCCCAGTGTCACTGCGATCCCAAAGCGTGCGAAGACCGTGAAAGACACCGCCGTGCGCCGCAGACGACTGACGCTTTCAAAGACTCGCTCGTCTTCGCTCACCATGCTAATGACAGTGTTGCCGCGGGGCAGCCGGTATATGGACCAGGCAAACCTGTAGGAGGGGCTGTCAAAGCCTTTTGAAAAATATATTAGTAGGTAAGATCCTCTTAAATCACTTAAGCCCAATAAGAGAAATATAAAATGTCGCAAAGCCCTACCTATTTAGTCCTATTATACCCTAGATAGTAGGATCCTTATTATAAGGACCCTAAAATAAGGTACCCCTAATTTCTGGTACTATAGAAACCTTACAGCATCCTGGAGCTCGGCAGCAATGTAGAAGGCCCAGATTGCAAGTGCGACGCTGGACAGGACCACCCCGACGCTCAAGTCAGGAAACATGCCTTCATAGGGAGCCTTATAAGGGGGGTAGGGGGAGGGGGGCAAGGGTTTTTTTTTGTCCTTAAATAGGCCCTCTAAGGGTCCCTATGTTGCCTGGGAACACAGGATCCAGGTAAGCATCCACCTCATCCAGCAGCGAGCTGTGCCACCATTCGCGCTCGAAGAGGGCCCCACCGCAAATCTTTGAGACCAGTGATGCGCCGGAGGAATCGATGTTCTCATAGTTGTGCCCGTAGAGGACACGCCAGTTCTTCAAATGCTGAATGTCATACTTGGGATCATCGCCAAGGAAGGATGTTAAAACAATCCATACGAAGAGCAGCTGGAGCCCGAAACTCGCCAGCACGCCGAAGCTGATGACAGCACTGCCAGCCGGGCCGATCTCGTCCAAGCCTGCCAGCAGCAAAGCATCCCAAAAGGACTCTTGAAGCGGGTGGTCCGATTCTGTTACCACGACCGACTTGTGTGTGAGCTTTCGTGGCTGCCGTGTTTGAAACTGCTCCGTCTCGGCCGTCTCGGTCTCACTGGCACCAGGAAGCATTCCAGCCTCCAGTCGCTGCACATCGTTGATGTCGCGGTTATCTGGTACGACCTGATCTTGCTCAGTGGTAAACGCGATCTGCTCTTCCTGGATCCCTCCAGTCTCAAGCCGTGCGAGACGCTCACTGAGCACGCGGAGCTCCTGAGAGATGTCCAAGGTCTCGAGCGTTTTGAGCCGATCGCTCACCTCTCGAAGCTCCTCCTGCAACAGCCTGAGCTCGTTTCCGGATTCCCCCGTCATGGCTTACCCGGATGTGCACGGAGCGAAACTTTGGACGTGTGCCAAGCCCCGAGCAGAAACTCCGCGGGTGTCAGAGTGAAGGGCGGCTTGAAGGTCCAGTCGTACATTGTGATATATATATATATATACATATATATATGTATATATATATATATATATATATATACCTTGTGCCGACTGCTAGCATGACATACTGAACGACAGTCTTCTACATCACTGCACTGCATGTGCCTTCTTGTGCTCTCACTGGAAATCGCCTTTCTGATCTGCACAAGCAAAGGCCAACACTCTCTGAGCCTCAACCACAAAACTAGCAAAATGCCCAGAACCTCTAAGCTCCCAAAACCCTAAACTCCCACACTGCCAAGATCCCTACTGGAAACCCTAAACCCTAAACCCTAAACCGTAGTCACTAGTAACCTTAGAAAGACCAGACTGACTGCTGTGGCGTAGCACGCCATCACTTGGAGAGCCGTCTCTGCAGGTCGTCCCGCCGAGGCAACCTCGACTTGGTAGGTGTCTTTGCCTTGGTTTCGGAAAATAGGGGACCCTAATATAGTACCCTAATATAGTGGGATCCTTATTTTAAGGGCCCCAAAGTAAGGCACCCCTAATTTTCGGCTTGAGATTTAGGTTTAGCATGGTTGGGTATTTTTTGAAGCTCACATGTGGACAAGTCCTTGCAGTTTTGGGGTCGAGGTAGGTTCAGGGTTTTCGAGTTAGGGGCCCTTGCCTTGAGCTTTTGGGTTTCCGGCTTCAGAAGGGCTTTGGACCTGACAGTTTACGGATTTAGGCTTCGGCTGAAGGATCTAAGGAATCATGAGCGCGGCACGATTCGGCTTTAGATCAGTATGGGCTTGGGATTAAACTCTCGCCGAAGGCATTATGCATAAGATGTTTACGAACGTATATTAGCGGATTATTAGCGGGGCCTTAACAATTAGAATAGGGTTTGGGGGCATATTATGCTGTAATTATAATAAGGAGCCCCCAGACCCATATTCCCATTATTAAGGCTCCTACATTACACCGCGACGGTACACAATGTCTCAGTGAAGTTTGGTAAATGTACACACTGTAAAATTGGCAAGTTGCTGCTGAGCAAGTAGTGTTGGAAGTCTTCCGGTTTTCCAGGGCCATGCCATCAAAATCCGTAACTGTCCGTAACCCCTACATAAACACGAACACCCCCTTGGCATCCAGGCCCCATTTTTGCATCCAGCCTGCAAAGCCTCTGCTGGGAAGTAAATGCGCGCCTAAAGCAAACCATCCAGGCCCCTAAGCCCTCAAACCCTAAGGGTTTTGGGCCCCATTCTACTATCATTATAACAAGGAACTCCCAAACTAGTATAGGTAATTATAAATGCCCCTATAGTAGCCCTAAAAACTGCGCCCGTAAAAGAAAACTCCCCAGGTCCTCCCTCCGACCGACCGAAACCCTCGGCCCTAAAGGCCCTGGGTCCATTCTTCAAGATCCATATGCATATATATATATATATATATATATATATATGCATAGATATAGATATAGGTGTGTACAAATATATGTCAGCCGGTTGGGGGTCAAGGGTTTTGAGGATTAAGGCTCTATCAAACCCAAACCCTTTTGTTGAGCAGAGACTGCAACGCATGAAGCCCTGAATCCCTTCAGTCAAGCCCAAACCCCACACCCCCAATCCTAAAGCCAACACTTAAAAGCCGCCACGCTGCTCAGCTGCACCAGCCGCAGCGGATAAGTCAGCACCGCACCGTGCCCAACCGGGCCAAAGGGAGGCCCCTCGCACAGGCAAATGTATTCCTTCCTCAGCTTCAAGTTTCTTTGGGAGGGTGCCCAGAGACTCCACTATCCCATAATTAAGGAATGCACGGTAGATCATAAAATTAAGGATCCTACACTAGTTTCAAGCATATTCCTTAATTTAAGGATATTGGAGTCTCCTGGGCTAGCTGTGCCTTTGTTTGCCTCAAGCCTAAAGCAGGAGACAGTGCGTCCAGCATAATGCAAAAAAACTCATCTCGGGGCTTGCGTGGTGGGTCGGGGCTCTGACAGACTCCGAATCAAAGCCTTGCGATCGCCTATCTACAGGTCTATAACAAGACCTCTTCACCCCATAAACACTATTTGGGAGTATCCGAAAATGCGGGACCCTAATATAGGCACCCTAAGTAGTAGGATCCTTATTATAGGGGCCCCAAATAAGGTACCCCTAGTTTTCGGAAAGTCCCACAAAAATAACATCCAAACGAGGATTCTGTCGCCAGGCTTCTTCACCAGCCTTCCAGCAAATTGGGCCCCAAGCCAATTTGCCGCCGCAGATCCCTCTCCTGGGCACAGAGACAACATCAAGCTCCCGAGCCCAGGGACGAAGCACTCAAAGCTCGCCCTTCGATCCTAATGTATATAGGGGCCTTGATAATTCATTAGAAAGCCACCATTATACTATATTTGTCATGAAGAACTCCCAAAATAGTTTAAGTAATTATTAAGGCCCCTATAGTATTCATTACATGTAGAAGGCCCCCATTATAGTACATTTATCATAAGGAACTCCCAAAATAGTATAGGCAATTATTAAGGCCTCTATAGTGGTATGCCTGGAACCTGCTTGCTGCACCTTGAAACCTGGAGCCCTCAAGTGCGAGAAAGCCCATGATACAGGGGCCTGCATAATTACCTATACTATTGTGGGGGGGGGAGTCCCTCAATATGGTTATAGTATACTGTCCCCAAAACCCTATTCTAAATATTCAGGCCCCTACATCCTCCTTCCCAACCTTGTTGATCCCTTTTTGCTACCCTTACAGAACCCCTTCAAAGGAACCAACGACCTTCTCCGAAAATGCCATGGGTCCCCCGAGCGCCAGGGGCATCACCCCAGAGGTCCCCTGATCCTGACAGGCCACGAGGGGGTTCCCAGAGACTCCAATATCCCTTAATGAAGGAATGTTCCTTAAATCATATTAGGGGGGGGTCCTACTATAAATTAAGGTATATTCCTTAACTAAGGGATCTTGGAGTCTCTGGGTTCGGGCTTGCATATGAGCCCTAAATTCCTTCAACCCTGAACACTCTGTTATCAGTTTTCTCCATGAATTCTACACTCAACCCCAGAATCCTGAACCCTTCACAGAAGAAGAGGTTTTGGCTTTGAGGTTGCGGCGCCATAGGATTCAAAATTGTCGGTTTCGGGGCTTACGGAGTGTAAGCTGCAGGGGTTCGGGCTCACGGTCTTACGAAAAAGAAAAAGCCAACAAGGAGCATGGGCAGCCTTTCAACATACAGCTGGTGGACAGAATCCTGAATCGTCCACAAAAGCATACACCGAAGTTCCAATTCGAGTCATACAAGAAAGCATCGAAAGTACCCTTATCTACAGGAGAAGGCACGGAGTGCACACATGTCGGACAGAAAGGCCAAAGGCATAGTTAGCACAGAACAGTCTAAGACCAAAAACGTCAACAACATGATTCTCAAGAAGATGCGATCACCTTCTGTCTTGTGATGAGCGGAAACAGACGCCCGTGGCAGAATTGAAATAATAGATCTGGTGAATACTGTCGTAGCCAGTCGTACACGTCATGGGCAGTTTACCATGAAACCAAAGAGACCTCACTACTTGTAACTAATTCTTGGCTCCAAGAAAAACAAACAGGCAAACATTAGACTCAGTAGGACTGCATTGACATGCGAGAATCTCCGAAGACTGTAGCCCAAGAGCTCTGCACCATGCTTTGTCTCTACCCGAAAGTCAGAAGCCTGCATACCACTGTTTGCTTGCCAGCCCCCTTCACTCCAGAAATCCTAAACCCGAAACAGGAGATTCTGCAACTCTGGTCTTGCATGAAAACTGACATCGCAGATGTTAATTGATGTTAATAACATATGTTATCTGAACTTTCCGAAGGCTACATTCCCAACTGAGACCCGTAGTAGCCACGTCGAGCAGTTCAAGACAAGCACCAACAAAGAAGGGACGAGAGCGACAGCGAGAGAGATAGCAGGATATTAAATTAGAGCAGGGTTCCTTTAAAGGGGTTCTATAAGGGCTACCAAAAGAGATCTATAAGGGTACTATAATGTAGGGGCCTTAATAATGGGGCTTTGGTACTATAGCTATAATAAGGAACCCCCAAAATAGTATTGGTAATTATTCAGGCCCCTACATTAGCAGCCAAAGCCCAAAGCACCCCGAACCAACACCGGTCCAAACGCGACACGACGTGAAGTGCAGCTGACATGGGCTGCAATAGTTCAGCCACTCTCCCTGGGCTTCTTGATTGTGGGTGCCACGGAATGCTACGGAGTATGGGGTCAGGATATGTCAGCGCCATTATCGGTCCACTGTCGCAGGGGAACCTCATTGTTAACCTGTTGGCATTCTGCAGGGCTGTTACGATGCTAGAGCAGATCTGAAGGTTACTTTGCTTACCTGGTTTGAGTGTGTAGCTACGGCATTCGGATTCGAGTGGGTTAGGATTCATCAGCTTGTGGGACTGACGTCTAGACGGCGCATAGTTTGAAGCAGTGGGTTAAGTATACTGAAAATAGTAAAATCTTGTGTGGAAGGTAACTCTATCATGGGTTCGTGGGTTATATGTGAGGCTCCGCGGTTAACATGAAAGAAAGGGGTGAAGGCTTGGGCGGGCCCTAGTCTTAAGCAGAAATCTATGCCACGTGTTAAGTCTTGGAATTTAGGTCTCGCAAGCACGGGTAAGGTAGGCTCCCTATTACAGCTAGCATGCCCCCGTGCACAAGGAAGGTGTTTTGATGTGGCCTGTTGGCAGAAACCGAATCAGACACTCAACCTATATGCTGCGGACGGGGCAGAAAGACAAAACACAATTGCAAAAAAAAACCAACAGCCTCTCCCCGCAACCTAAGACAACTTCAACAGGGCTCAGCGGATTTAGGGATTAGGGAATGCGGTGCTGAGCACCAGGCCACCACAAACTCTGATTTTCATCCTGATATGTTCAACCTCCGGATCTCCCTACGAACCCGAAGCGCTCAGTTTTCCCACACCCAAGTGGTAAGTACTAATGTAACGGGCCTGCATCTTCGAACAGTCACACCTCTATGGCGTTTGAGGGGAATTGACATGTTTCACAAATCCCAGGCCTGCATCTCACGCAAAGTCAAACGCTCGCATCTTGGATGCGGAACACGGAAACAAACGTCCTTGAGCAAGCGCAGCCCAACTCGCTGAGGGCTTCTGTATCAAGAGCTCCTGAAAGCCTTGTACGACACGACTAGTCATTCAGCTGCTACCGCCAGGCCACGGACCACCTCATCGGTAGTCAACCCGGCAGGCTTGCAAGCGAAGATGACCTGAGTGATGTGGGGCCTAGCGGCATTGGGGATTGAATGCCCCCATAGCCCTGATCTTAATTGACTGACCCCGATGTTTCTCGGAACATGTCCATAAAACGGTAAGTCTTGGAACATCTTGGAACCCGCATCCCGGCCCAAGCAAATTAATCATGGCAACACATGATACAGCTTGCCGCGGTGAGTTGAGGACGATCCAAGCCTCCTATCAGCAAGCTTCTATCGGCCTGATATACCAATGCAGTTCGCCACAGATGGCACCAATTCCGCCCCACATGGGCACGTCATTGCACATTCCATGCGCCTTTAGGCCTACCAACCATCATAGCACCAGAGCCCTAATCCCTTACAGAACCTCTGCAGGAGGCCTGGCAGAAACCCGAAAAGACCCTGAAAGGAAACGCAGCCTTCCTGCAGACAGCGGGGCCCCTGGAGCACTGGCGAGCAGTGACACGTCCTCACAAAACAGCCAAAAACGTTAACAGAACGGGTGAGTTTCACCTTGGGATTGTGGGCTACATATACAGAGGTTTGTGTGAAGGACCGTTCAGGGGGAGCTAATTTTAGGACGGGGTGGAGGCGGTTCTGATTTCGGTCTCCGGCTTCGTGTCCCACAACGCGAGATTGCGAGATCCGGCGTTGGGGGTCTTGGCTTGACATTGCAGAGGTGCTCTATACCAAGAGTAGGTGTCCCACAACGCGAGATTGCGAGATCCGGCGTTGGGGGTCTTGGCTTGACATTGCAGAGGTGCTCTATACCAAGAGTAGGCGTGAGGTTGTGGAGCTCGGAATCCCAGTGCTCGCAGCAATCTCAGGCCAGTCTCCCTCTGATCTGACCACATAACCGATTGCAGAGGTACAGGCAGACTCGGGCTGCAAAGGCCTCCATGTTGGTGGAGCACTTCGGGAGGGAGGAGAATGCATGCTACCACATTCTGACCTCATGATATTTCCCTTGCCCTAATTACAGCCCGCCCGCTCCCTCCCTCCCTCCCTCCCTCCCTTCCTCCCTCCCTCCCTCCCTCGCTCCTCTCTCCCTCGCTCCCTCTCTCCCTCTCTCCCTCTCTCTCCCTCTCTCCCTCTCTCCTCCCTCTCGCGCTCGCTCGCTCGCTCGCTCGCTCGCTCGCTCGCTCGCTCGCTCTCTCTCTCTCTCTCTCTCTCTCTCTCTCTCTCTCTCTTTCTCTTTCTCTGTGTCTCGAAGCATCCGCTACATGCCCAGTCCCTTGCTCCTCGGCAGCATCTGGCCGCCCGGTACTCTTTAAGCACCTGAGCAGAGAAACTGACATCCTAAAACCCAAAACACCAGAAATACCACAGACCCTAAATACCTTAAGCCCTGAGCCATAAGACTTTAGAGATCCTAAACCCAAACACCCGAAATACCTTCAACCCCTTAACCTGAGTTCAGCACGCGGATTTTTTGGGGGGTCAAGGAGGCTTTGCAGGCCTCAAGCCTCGCGGATTTCAGGGTACACAACAGGAGCCTTCATTATGACCGCTTGTTGGGATAAGAGCTACTACAGTTTCGGGGCATATGGGTATTGAGTACTATCTTTGTTATAGAGGGAACCTTATGTAACCGTATTCTTCAGGCTTCTATCTTCTGCAGGTCTCTTGGTTTGATGCGGGGTCCTGAACTATCGGACTCGGGATGACAACAGTCCTTCTTCAATTTAGGTAGCCCGTGGAGAGAGCTGGGGAGAAGACCGAAAGGTCGAACAACTGCCTTGTCTGAGCTTGATACAGTTCAGCCCTCAATCCCTCAATCCTCACAGCCCTCCCATCTCTCCAGTTTAAGGGCGTCTTAGGGTTTTTGTTTGGGTTCCCCTTAAAGGCTCCCTGCTCCGCCCGGGCGCGCATTCAGCGGCACTTCCGCCACCTGCCCGCCGAACGCAACAAGCCAGAGCTCCTTGAACTGCTCCTTAAAGATTGGCATTGGCTGATCTGGCCCGGAGATAACGTCATAGTACTACTGCCACTATTAATCATAGCAATTATTGGATGAATAAATACTGCAAAAAACAAGAATAAACTTGTTAGCTGTGAAACCAATAATTATAGCAAAACTTAATGTCGAAACAACCGTACTAAAATCAATCTCAATAGCAATATAACAATAACAACAATAGTACCAATCATAAACAATAATCATCATCATTGTAGCACACGAGAGCTTAGGCGTGCGCGTGCGATGCATTAAATTAGGTTGAGTATGCTGGACGGAACGCCTGTAGTCCGCGGGTCGGGTTGACGGCTCTTTGCGAGTCAGCATCTTTGTCGCAATCTCTCAGCAGGAGCGGCTATGCTGAAGGCGGAAAGCCGTCCCATGCGTCAGATTCTTGCAGCGCTGTTCGGAGTTCGGTGATTAGGGTTTACGCTCTCGCAACTCGGACATGCCTGACGAGGTGATTAGGGTTTAGGGGTCTGCAGTTTTAGGGTGATGTTTCTCGCGCGCGCACACAGTGGAAAGTAGGACTTCCGTCGAGTGGTCATGTACTTCGCAAAGCCCCAATTGCATAGAAAGGTCTCCACAGCAGAGAACACTTCAATCACATTAAGGATCCCGTCTGATTAATCCCAGAAACAAAAAATGTAAAAAAAAAAATATATATATATATATATATATATATGTACAAGTAAGGAATCTTATACCCCCAAAGCCTAAAATCTTCAACCCCTATTACCCCGTAGACTGTCCTCTCAACTTTGAATTTCCGCCAGAGCTCCAAGAAGCTCCAGGCGGCCTCACCGGACGATACCACGATAAGGGGGGGGGGTGCTTCCCAGAGCCTCCAATACCCCTTAATTAAGGAATATTCCTTAAATCATATTAAGGATCCTACTATAATTTAAGGTATATTCCTTAATTAAGGGGTATTGGAGTCTCTGGATTTGGGAGTTTCTGAGAATAGGGGGTACCTTAGGGTTCCTTTAAAGGGTTACTATAAGGGTACCATAAGGGTTCCTTCAAAGGGCTCCATAAGGGATTTGGGATTTGGGAGTTTTCCGAAAATGATCCTTTAAGGGTTCCTTAACAAAGGGATCTATAAGGGCTCTATAAAGGGTTAAGGGTTTGGGAGGTTCCGAAAATAAGGGGTACCTTATTTTGGGGTCCCCATAATAAGGATCCTAAACCCCCATTTGGGGTTTGGGTCTGGGAGGGTTCGAGGGTTTCAGCACTCACACTCGGACAAACCTTGGCGAGGATCCCAGTCTCGACCACAGCACCAGGGTTTAGGGTTTTAGGGTTTCGGCGCTCACACTCGGAGGGTTTTAGGGTTTAGTGTTGAGGGGACTGGGGTCTGGGGCTAGGACTTAGGGCTGAAGACTAAGGGCTTGTTTTTTGCCTCCTCCTTCCTTAGGACGAGCCCACAGTGTGTTTAGGGTAGGGTTTACGCTCTCGCAACTCGGACAATCCAGACGAGGTTCTTGGTCGGCAACTGAGTAACCTAGAGTTAAGGTAGGTTTTAGGGTGGAGGGTTTGGGCTTATGCTCTGGGTTTGAAGTTAGGATTCGCGACTACAAGGTTCAGGAGGCTTTAGGGTTTGAGCTTCCCCGGTCAAAAAGCCTAACCAGAAGACTTGGGTTTTTGGTGAGTTTAGGGAAACCTATGAGAAAAAGCATCCATTTTTCCTCGAACCAGAATTGCAGTGAGCCTCAGCGAAACCTAATAAGGAATAGTAGAAGGAAACGTTCTACTAGCTAGACGGTTCAGCAAACCTTGAAGAGGACTACTACTACTACTACTACTACTGCTACTGCTACTGCTAGTGCTAGTGCTAGTGCTAGTGCTAGTGCTACTAACAACAACAACTACTACTCCTACTAACACTACTACTACTACTACTACTGATAATAATAATGATAATAATTCACTTCTACTACTGCGACTGCGTCTGCGGCTGCGACTGATTGCGATTGCGAGTTCTACCTAGTTACTTGTCGTGTGACAAACCCTAAACCCCGAAACCCAACCCCATACAGGAAGAGCGCTACAGGTTGCTCCATAGATTTGCGCTCCGCACCGCGACTTGGAGAGCTCAGCAGATCGAGCTGCCGGGAACTTGAGCAGGTGCTTGTTTACTTTAGGGCTTCGGGCTTACAGGGTTCATAAGTTTACAGGGTACGGGCTTGTAGGACTCAAGGAAGTCGAGGCTTGTTTTTCCCGAAAAGCCCAGTCCCACCTCCAGGCCCTCTGAAGCCATCGCAGACCTTGCCACCGCCCCGGCATGCAGGCCGTTTGGGCAAAGGCCCCGCGATAGCATCTCCTCCTTTGCAGATCTCGGCTCGGTGTTGTAATGGAGGGGCCTAAATGATTACCAACACTGTTTCGGGGTTCCTTATTATATAAAAATGTATAAAAGGCCCCAAACCCTAGTCTAATTTTTAAGGCGCCTATATTCTCACGCCGCTGCGAGGACAAGAAGAACGGCCCAAGTTGTGCTACGAACCAGCTGCATGCTTCTGTTCAGGCAGTGCTACTCTCAAGCTGATGTAGGCTTGCTGGGTCTAAGGCCAGGAGCGTCGAACAAAAAGTAGTACTAGTGCTACGAGTGCCTTTGCCAATTCTGGAAAATATTTGTCTCACATCTCCCCATGGCCGAGCTTGAAAGTCTTCACCCAAATCACATGGCTCCCCCAAGCTTAGCCACAACGTCCCCCCACCTCCGCCCCACCCCACTGTTGGAACTGATTCGGGACTCTCGAACGTAATACTCTAAGCCAAAACAACCCAACGGTTTACTGAGTTTTATTGTACGGTGCACATGGCGTAGCCAAAATGGGAGTTTTTGTTTTTGTTGCCTCCCGCCTGGCTAGGACGAACCTACTATGCAGGGTCTTTCAGACCACAGGAGCCCCTCAAGTAGGTTGAATAGGATCATTGAAAACCCACAAATAGGCCAAGGCCTCAACAGTTTTGTCTGCACCCTCCACGAGGTTGACGAGGATCCCTGAAAAGCAACGAATGTGTCTTTCCGAAAATAGGGGATCCTAATGTATAGCACCCTAAATAGGAGGATCCTTGTTATCCTAATTTTCGGAAACTCACAAGCAGGCCAAGGCGCTGCTAAAAAGTGCAAGGCAGCAACCCAGGCACTGGCCACAGCAAAAGAGCCAACCTTAGGCGCGAAGAGGCCCGCTTTGTTCAAGGGCCCTTGCTTTCTTGGGGGTCTTGTTTCGGCAGGGTTGGTGAGCATATAGATTGTAGATGCTTTAAGGCAGATAGAGCCGATCACCGATGTAGTTGTGGGGCGGGGTTTAGGGGAGATTCAGAGACAATAGTTCAGACTTTGAAGCAAAAGCCCTACTTCCGTAACCCCGGCGACACCCCCCAAACGATCAAGAATCAGGCGCTACACGGCACGCATGCTCTCACAGCGGGCTCTGCCAAACAGGGTCTTCGTTTCGCGAATGGTCGGCATGAGACACCGCAAGTTGAGAACACTCTGTGCTTCACAGAGGTTATCCGGATCACTCTCCCTCTCCCTCTCTAACGCTATCAATGTTACGATGTCAACACACCCGACATAAAACATGAACGTGTGGAACAGTCTGAACGGAAATGTGCACGCAAAGGCATATTCATCATTCCAGTCTTGTCCTCCTTCATTGCACAGTAGTTCAAGCCCAACTCTACAATTCTCAATGCTGGAAGTGGGGAAGACATGAGAGAAACTAGGTTAAGAGACCTGACCTCCATTCTCCGCCTCTCTCTCTCTCTCTCTCCCTCTCTCCCTCTCTCCCTCTCTCCCTCTCTCCCTCTCTCCCTCTCTCCCTCTCTCCCTCTCTCTCTCTCTCTCTCTCTCTCTCTCTCTCTCTCTCTCTCTCTCTCTCTCTCTCTCTCTCTCTCTCTCTCTCTCTCTCTCTCTCTCTCTCTCTCTCTCTCTCTCTCTCTCTCTCTCTCTCTCTCTGTCTGTACATGAACTTATGTACCTATGTGTATGTATATGTATATATAGATAAAGACAGGTATGTTACGCAGCTATGTATGCATGCATGTATGCATACATACAGGTATGCATCTCTTTTTGCATTGATTTATGTCTTCATTTATTCGTGCATATGCATGTACTACAACATCTAAATGCCGGTACAGAAGAGAAAAATTGACCTTGGCCTCCGAAGCAGGCAATCAAATCGCAGAAGTACGAAGCTTACGTCGAGCTACGGCGGCGTTGTGGGTAAGCTCATCCGGAGACAAATCTGCAAGGATCAACTCCTGATACACAGCCAAGGCTTGATGCCACGCACCCCCCTGCTCGCAGGCACTGATGGCGGCATTGAAACCTGCAGCAGGAAAGAACATGTGCATGAACATGCCCAACAGTGCCCTCTTCAAACAAGTCAATTCGAGAGCTGCTTCAAGGTTTGCCAGGCAAAGGCAAGGAACTAACCTGGTCGGGAGCTTGCATCCGGCCGTGCATGCTGAACAGAAGGTGGACGGCAGCTGGCCACATTCCACCATTGTCGCAAGCACTGATGGCCGCATTGAAGCTGATTCTGTCGGGCAGCACAGCTGCGTCATGCATGGAGGACAGCAGGGTCAGAGCCCGCTGCCACTCCCCGCCCTTCCCACAGGCGGTAATGGCGGCATTGAAGCTCGTGGCCGTCGGGCTGAAGTTCTTGCACAGGTCCTCCAGTAGCGCCAGGGCTGTCTGCCACCTTCCGGTCATCTCCTGAGATAGCACAGTGTGCCCGAAGCATGAGCCCCCATCATGCCCCATCTGTCCATGAATGTGCTCCCAAGGTATGACAATCGTGCTTGAGACCTGAAGATACCGCTGACTGGATAATAAGACCTGCCTTAGCCTCGGGCCCTGAGCTGAAAATCATGAGGACGACGAACAGTTTCCAAGCTCAAGAAAACTTTAGGTGCCGAGGCAGCAAGACGAAGTATTCATCGAGCCGGACCCTACACCCAACGATTAGAAGAAGGGTGTACCACGGTTTGTAGGTCTACGGCTTACACTATTTGGGAGTTTCCGAAAATAGGGGACCCTAATATAGCACACTAAATAGTAGGATCCTTATTATAGGTGGTACCCCCAGTTTCGGAAACTCCGAAACGCCCGAACCCCCGGAGCGCCTGAATCCCGTTCGGGAACCTTCACTTGCGTGTCACAAAGAAACAGACCCGAAGAAGCCTCGCACTCCAGACCCTGAACCCTTAAATAGCTAAGTTAGTGCTCGGCCGCTTTCGTTCTAATATTCTTTACGCTTTTTCGAAATAAAACAAACACACACACACACTAACTGAATGCTAGGCTTTAGCTATAGTATGATATCCGCAACAAACCTACTCCGACTCTTCAGGCCCGTGGATTACGAGCCAAACCCCGTGGCCAGACGAGCTTCGCATGCACTGATGGCCACGTTGAAGCAGATCAAATCCGGCTCCGTGGCCTCAACTCTCGAGAGAGTAGACTGTATGCTGTCGCAACTCGGACTCGCCGGACGAGGAGAGAGTGGACCTTTTTTTGACTTTAGGGTTTGGGGTTGTAGTTTCATATGTCATATGCCTCATACTTCGCAAGGACGAGTGCGCTGAAGGGTGATTAGGGACCGGCAACAAGAAGAAGGCTTTTGATTTTTGAACCTCTTTTTCCGCCTGCAGATCATATGGGGGTTTCCGATAATAGGGGACCCTAATATAGTACCCTAAATAGTAGGATGCCTATTATAAGGACCCCAAAATACGGTACCCCTAATTTTCGGAAACTCCCATATCCGTCTGCGAAAGGCCACAGGCCAGGGGAAAGATTTAGGGTTTAGGCTTAGCGCCGCAATGCTTCGGGGTGAAAGGCAGGGCTTGAGGGCTCAGGGTTTCATGAAAGTTCGGGTCTGATGTTCTTCAGACTTTATAAGGTTTAGAGTCTCTTGAGTTTCCGATTTAATTGCTGCTGTCAGGGTGCCGAATGAGCAGAAAAATTCACGAAACGAAATCATGATGATTACTATGGAAAGTGTTCTGGTTCGCATCAATGTGAGGGTTCACCACCGGTTTCTAGAACACTTGGGAGTTTCCGAAAATAGGGGACCCTAATATAGCACACTGAATGGTAGGCTCCTTATTATAGGAACCCCAAAATAAGTTACCTTCAATCTTCTGAAACTCCCAAACCCTAAACCCTTTATAGAACCCTTGTAGATCCCTGTAAGGAACCCTTAAAGGAACCCTTATAGATCCCTTTAAAGGATTTTAAAGGTACCCTTGAAGGTTTCGTCTCCAATCTCGAAGCCCATGGTTCCGGAGACATTGGGAGGCTCTGGGCTGCAGGTGATAGCGTGGACATATGGGGGGTTTCCGAAAATTAGGGGTACCTTGTTTTGGGTCCTTATAGTAAGGATCCTATTATTTAGGGTACTGTATTAGGGTCCCCTATTTTCGGAAACTCCCATATCGCCCTACCCATAGGCCCCATAGTAGTTCCCTTTTTTGGTGGTCATATTTAGAATTCCAAGAAAGTGATCCCGCAAAGGAACTATGCGGGCTATGGGTAAACCATGGAGAGCAGATATGATACAAGATTGACCTTGAACCCCCAAAATTCCCACGCCCCGAAGCCCCATTCCAGAAACATTCTAGCTCTGCAACACACAAGCTCCAGAACCGGTGACCCAGTGAAATTGGTTTCAATTTGCCGCAAGACTAGCTCCAGGCTCATGATGTTCAATCATTCCTGTTCAATATCAGGTATCCCAAAGGGCCATAAATCCTGACCGCGACCTCTGCAGACATTGTCGCCAGCAGGTGCAGCGCCGACCCCCAAGCGTCAGCAGCAGCACAGGCGGACATCCTGAAACGGTTGAGGGTCGCAGGGTCAGGATTCAGATTGAGGGTAACCCTTCTTGATTCTGGCGAAACCCTAAACCCTCCCTCTCTCTCTCTCTCTATCTCTCTCTCTCTCTCTCTCTCTCTCTCTCTCTCTCACAGGCAAACCCTTTTTAAGCACGGACCCTAAACCCTCCAGTAAGGGTTGCAGTGGTTTGAGGCTCCATGGGCTTGAGGTCTTCAGTGTTTGGTCTTGAAGTTTCTAGGCTTGAAGAGCGTGACTTCGAGCCCAAGCGACCCACCGACAACATTGTCAGGCTGCAGCCATTCTCTTTTGCAGGGGGGGATGGTTGGGGTTAGGGTTGCTTTCCCTTGGGATCTATGCCTGGATTAAGGTTTAGGCTGTAGGGAGCTTACTTGAAGGATCATGGGACTTAGTAACTAGGCTTATAATTAGAGCAACTATACTTATAACGACTTACAACCCCAATCAAGGTACATATAACCTTACTTAATTACTAAGTCCCATGATCCTCCAAGTAGGGCTTAGGGAGCCCCCAGGGAGAACCTGAAGGATGGGAAATCCCTCCTATTCAATGCCCGGCGGCGCTGCTCCGAACGAGACCGTGTCGGGCTTGAGTCCTTCCGGCTACAGTCTTAGTACAGTAGAAGCCCAAGAGTTGGAAACCCCATAGCCTCAATCCCTACGAGCAATGTGTAGGGAATCCCAGCACTATTTGGCCTTCATCCGGTGTCCAGCTTTATGGGGTTTACTGTAAACCCTATAGATCCCTTTAAGGAACCCTATAGATTCCTTTAAGGAGCCCTATAGATTCCTTTAATCCGGTTTCCCAACTCTAGTCCTACCCACCTTTTGAGTATTCAGAGCAAGCACAGGGGTAAACGTTCACCTTTGCCTTGATCTTAGGGACCCAGGGCCTGGGGGCTCATGATGCGGATAAGGGAGTTTCCGAAAATGCGGGGGGGTACATTATCTTGGGGTCCTGATACTAAGGATTCTACCTATTTAGGGTATATTAGGGTCCCCTATTTTCGGACACTCCCATAACATTATTGTGACAATGTGGAGCTCCATGACCATCCGGCCTTCCACCATCACGAAAAGGTTTGAACGTCGCCATCAGTATGAGATCATACCACCCACGTTCTGCATGCAAACCGTAAATGCAACGTCATAACCAGCAGGCCCCGAGTCCCCAGGGTTGAAGTCCACTAAAGCCCACGACTCCCAAGCTTATAAGACTACTACCCTAAACCCTAAAGGCGCGAAAAGCCCTTCTCATTCTAATCGACACTCAAGTGCGTCAGAACGCCCTAGGGGTCCCTGATTTCATGACATCGGAAAAGGCAAACTAAAGCACCCCTCCGGCAAACTTTCGTGACCCTTATGGTAGCCCTCCTGGAAGCCTTACTGGTAACCGTTAAAGTAGCCCTTATAGCAACCTTGTGGTAACCCTAAAAGTAGAGACCCTAAACCTCAATGGATGTCGAAAACTCCAACTCGCAACAGTCCTTGCTGTAGCCCTTATAGTTCTAGCAACCCTTATGGCAACCCTGAAAGCAGCCCTTACGGCGGTTTAGGGTTTACCTTAACCCGGAAGAACCTACCTTTTTCAAAAGACTTCTATTAGGAAATCATAATCAGGAACCCTAGTAAGGTAGGTTATTCAGGGTTAAGGTAGGGTTCCCAGAAAGCCCAATACCCCTTAATTACGGAATATATCTTAAATTATAAGGGGGGTCATATTATGATTTAAGCTATATTCCCTAATTAAGGGGTATTGGGCTCTCTGGGTTTAGGGCTACAGAACAAGTCCTCCGGAGGCCATATCGCTGAGAAGCTCGCAGGCGGCCAGCCAGTCAGAGGCCTTTTGGCAGACCTCGGGGTTTTCAGCCCTCACAACTGTTTAGGGATTAGGGTTTAGGAATGTCAGGTTTAGGATTTAGGGTTTAGGAATGTAAGGTTTATGGTTTAGGGTTTAGGAATGTAAGGTTCAGGGTGTAGGGTTTAGGATTTATAGAGTTTACATTCTAGGGCTTTGGGGGCAAGCCTGGTGAGGATGCTGGAACCACAGACGAGCTGGTTGGAGGCGTTAGGGTCTGCCGGTGCTCGGGATTCCTTTAAGGGCTCCCCGACCAAGGTTTAGGGTTCTTTTCTCGAGACTCTCTTTGCAGTTTTGGATTGAGGTTTTCGGTTTTTTCGGTTGCTTAAGCGACCGAGGGCTTTGTCATGACGGCCCGACTCAGGCAACAAAATCAGAGGGTGCAGACAGCCGGACTGTGGCCTGGAACAGGGCCCCATACCATACGTAAAACAAAGAGTCAGTTGTTGGCGAACCGGCCTTCACAAAAAGAGCTATGCCCAACTACGCAGATCTTCATCAAAAGCGGCTTCATGTGTCCATGGCCCTTCGGCTGCTAACCCGAATTCTATGGTAAAACAATGTAGGCTGGCTCAACTTGTCTGCAGTGACGTGGGCCTCCAGCGGCGCAGCCGCGGAAGCCAAACGCCAGAATGACTAAATGGACTAAATGTCCAGAACCCTTGTCAGTCTTAGTCCTGTACCCCCTTTTTCCCAAACCTCACAGCAAAAGTCCCAAATCCAACAATGTCAGTGCTGTCATCTCTTGCATCCTCTAGCCGCTAGCCATCCCATGCAGGACCAAGTAGCGCGGATGGCTGTGCCAAAGCAAACTGCATCAGGCACCTCGGCTTGAAGTTTTTCTCCTCTTCCTAACTCTCTCTCCTCCCTGGATACCGGGGTACCGTGCAGCAACGGTAGGATCTATGACTCTATGATTTAGCCCACTGCCTATCAGGCGCGGTATGACTTCCGATGCTGTCAAAGATGGCCAGGCTCTGCAACCAATGACCACCTTCGGCCCAAGCATCCATTGCGAGCCCGTAGCCTGGCTGTTAGGGTTTAAGGCTTAATATTCGACTCTCCCAACTCGCACACGGAAGGAAAGGATCTGCACATCGGCTTGGTAGCAAACTAGCCACAACTCTATGGAGCTTGAGAGAGGGTTCCACTGAGCTTAGGCTTATATAGGTTTTCTTTGAAGAGAGCCATCGGGATCTTCTAATTGCTTAGAGGAGCCGAGAGCCAGGGTTTCATTCATGTTATGCCAACCTCGCGATCTGTAAATCTCCTCAGCTAAGCTATCCAGCTGCGGATCCCAACATGACATTGTATTAACAAAGTCTCAAAAAGTATGTCTCTACTATACTATACCTTGTCAAAGATGCCTGGTGGACGCTGCAGAAAGCCATGGTCTCAGGAAGATCTCATTTGAGTGGATCTGGTATCTAGAATGATAGAGCGTCTGCGCGTGGCCAGTGCCAACCAAGTGGAGCTGAGAGGCAGTACACGTCTGGAGCAATCCTCTGCGGCAGCATCTGGTCAAAGTGGTGCACCAAATACCTCAACAAAACTCAAAACTAAAGTCCTGAACAAAAACCTTCCGCTCGCTTGTGCGTTTCCTGCCACAATCCGTACAGTGTTATTGTGAAACAGGCTCCTCAGGCCCTGAAAAATGTGATCCAACGCCTTTCCAGAATTAGCTAACCTTTGCAGTGTCCAAACATGCTGCAACTCATAGCCGAGCCTAAGCATCTACTCCAGCGAATCAGCAAATGCCTTCAGGTTTCTGCTTTATTGGGCTGGGCTGATTCTCTCGCAGATCGAACGAGTTATGCAATCTAGGTTTGGTCCGACACCTGGACATGAACACAGCACGCTCGTCAAATTTCCTAGGCCTGCGCCTTGATGCCCCTTACTGTACAGTAAACCTGAAACCCCCCATGAGATCCGTACCACTAGACCGCCACACCTTCCTTTATCCTCAATGTGTGTGTGTGTGTGTGTGTCAAACCGTAAGCCCCGAGCCCAAACCATCCTAAACCTCTCGGCCCTAAGCCTCAAACCCTCATCCGTTTAGTCAGTTTAGTCTGCTAGTGCCCTGCCATCTTCATGGGCCAAGGGCTTGATATAGAATTTAGGGTAAAGAGCTGGGTAGTTCTTACCCACGTACGAAAGCCAAATTGTATACGACGGACACTCACCGACAAGCTGCTGAGGCTGATTTATTTGTACAGTATCCGTGTCTGACCTATAAGTTGGATTCACCAAGTTGCTGCCACCGCCCGGCACGACGATTCGCCTGACATGGGAGTTTCCGAAAACAGGGGACTCTAATATAGTACCCTAAATAGTAGGATCCTTATAACAAGGACCCCAAGATAGGGTACCCCGAATTTTCGGAAACTCCTACATAGTGAGCATGAAGCTGTGTTAGGGTTCAGGGTCGCTCTCGAAGTTCATTTGCCCGACTCAAGGTCAGGACCAGACCAGTCCCGCAGCTGTAGACAACTGTTCTTACCCAGCTTTCACGGGACCCTAAGCCCATTTAAAGGCATCCTAAGCCCCTTTAATGGGTTTAGGGTTCCTTTAAGGGCTGCAAAGAAATCTGGGGATGAAGATGCAAGCCACCTTCCTTCTGAAGATTCAGCTGCTGTCGGGCATGGACGGATACCATATGCACGGGAGATCCTCGCAAGAAGCACCTTTTGACTAGAGCTTTTATACATGGTTTCTTCGGGCTTTGATATGGTCGTATGATTATGAGGGTTTAGGGTGAAGATTTCGGAACCCTGAACCCTAAACCCTAAGTTTGACACCCGAAGTCTCCACCACCGAACACTCACCAATTGGTATCTCGCCTGATACTGGCGGAAGCTTGAATCGTGAAGCGTTATTGAGGCCCAGTCGCGTCCCCTTGTGAACAAGGGGGAATTTCCCAAAATAGGGGACGCTAATAAAACAGTAGGACCCTTATTAAAATTAAAAAGACCGCAAAGAAAGGTACCCCTAAATCTCGGAGAAACATCTCAAGACGCGCCTTCATGACTGCGAAGTAATGGAACGCATCTGCCCTCAGCTGCATCCCCCGCAGCTCCTAGAGCATTGGCATGTTCAAGTGGTTCTCTCTTCCGCATGCTGGGTGTGGGCGCCGAAGTTTTAGGGTGTGTGACGCATATGTATTCATGTATGAGTAAGCGTATTTTGTCTATCTTGCCTGTAATACGAACAGGAGAATCAATAAGCAAATCAGTCAATGAATGCACAAATGAGCTAACAAAAAAGTAGAGTAAACATGCCTACACATATCATGTGCATATATGTATGTGTATGTATACAAACATATATATATATATATATATGTATATGTAACGTTTGTATATATATATATATATGTGAATAAACAGGGGAACGGAGGATTATTAACATAGTAATATAGAATCAGTATTCCTCTTACTGTTGTGGTTGCTATCATAACTGACATTACTGTTCATATTGGTAGTATCCATTCATTGTTGTTATTACCATTGCTGACATTACTGCTCGTTTTGGTAAAAAGAGCTGACATCGAGGGTCTTGACTCTCGACTCTCACTCTAGGTTGGCCTTTTAAAGCCTCTGAAAAATGTTCGTAAATAGGATCCTAGTAAGCCGAATAAGGGAAAAATAAAAAATGTCCCAAAGGATCCAAAGGCCTACCTAGCACTGGCCACGGCCAGGCACAGAAATGCTTCGGATCTCGGGCTGGAGGTTCTCCTATTTCATTGTTGGGATAGGATTAACAATGATCTTCTTGTTTAGGGTTTAGGGTTTTTAGTTCATTGTTGGGATAGGATTAACAATGATCTTCTTCATTCCTTATTGGGTTTAAGCATACCCATTAACATGTAAAATGATATCCAACTATGACCCAGTCTCGGGCTGGGAGTTGAAATGGGTAGGGCCTTAATAACTTTAAAAGGGGTTTTAGGGCATGTTGTGGCGCGGTAGAAATGATATTGGTAGTTTCATACCAGGGTTCAGGGCTTTAGCAAAACGGGTCATGGGGCTTGCGCTTCGAGTTGTGGGATGTCTTATATGGGGTTCGAATCGAAGCTCTTGCGGTTTCCTGACGACCTTGAAGACAGCAACCGCAATGTGAAGTCAGCATAATGTCAACAGCCCAAACAGCGACTAAAGGCAATAACCGCCAGCGCATAAAAATCCAGGACAACACAT
The DNA here is from genome assembly GCA_905221615.1 of Symbiodinium sp. CCMP2592. Taxonomy (NCBI): domain Eukaryota; class Dinophyceae; order Suessiales; family Symbiodiniaceae; genus Symbiodinium; species Symbiodinium sp. CCMP2592. The sequence continues at coordinate 252,567 of CAJNDT010000957.1, read as the reverse complement.
GGCTGCAAGGCACCTCCAGCATCTGTCCTGCGACGGCGGCCGGTGCCTCTTGGCTTGGGAGCTTCCGGAAACGGGGACCCTAATATAATACCCCAAATAGTAGGATCCTTATTATAAGGACCCCAAAACAAGGTACCCCTAATTTTCGGGAACTCCCACTTGGAAGCAGCTTGCAGCTGAGTGCAACCCTGGACATCTTTGGCTCCTGCACCCTCTCAACCGCAAACAAACCTGAACCCCTGATTGCACGGATGCGTGGCCACATAAGCAATGACCGGCACAAGAAGTAACTACTGGCTGTTCAAAGCTCCAAAGTTCATGCAAAGGTCCTACTTCAAAAAAGGTGGCTCAGCATCCGACCACCCGACACCAAAATCGAAAACGCCTCCAACCTCAAAGCCGCTGTGAATGCAAAACTGATGCTGTCTATATCACTCGAAACTGACACAAGAACAACCCTGTTTACTGTTCTTGCTTCAAGACCCTAAACCCCCTAAACACCAAAACTTGCCTCCCGGAGGAGTTTGGATGCCGCACGAGGATTGGCGCGAACGCGGGCACGGAAGGGTTCGAGTGCCACGCGGAGCTCCTCGAGACACAGCGTTCCTTTGCCATATACATACATATATATATATATATATATATCTAATATGACTCGGGAGCCCAAGGATGGACTTAGGATGCAGGGTTGAGGGCGGCTGCTGCAGGTTCGCATAACCCGCTCCATTCATTACAACACGACAGATATAACCATCGGTGGACAACCCCAGTCTATCCCAGTGTCCTTGCAAACAAATGATAAACAAAAAACACAACAGCTCTGGACGAAGCCAGAAACAAAACCTGTTGCCTTTAAGTCACAAACTAGACCTCCACCCCTTCGTTGCGCAGTGTCTCGCCTGGAGGGATGGGCCCTAAGCCGATTCTAAGAACCTCAAACCCCTAATATAAGGGCCTCAATAATTAGAATCGGGATTTGGGGCCCAAAATATTGCACTTTTGCTTATAAAGGAGCCCCCAAAGTAGTATTGGTAACTATTGCGGCCCCTATGTACAGTCCAAATCCCCGCGTCCTCATCCGTCGGATTCGCCGGCAGCCATCCCCGCAATGCCGACCCGGACATGTGGAGGATGGAAACGCTCCCGGCCCCCGAGTAAACCACGAAACCGAAAGCCCCTCGCTATACGTCCTCGGTCCTGAAAGCGATAAAATCTGCAAACCCCAGGCCAGACACTCATGGCTAAAATCCTGAACTCCTGCACCGCACTATATACGTATATATATATATATATATATATATATATAATAGATATAGATACAAAAACAGTTTTCTTGAGTATGTATGTATGTATGTACGTACATGCGTATTTTTGTTTGTATGCATTTGTATACATACAATATATATATATATATATATATACATACGTATATATACACATACACATACATACATATGACCGCTTCACGTGGTAGCTCGGGGTGTCTAGGTGAATCCTTGGCCACTCGAGCCGGAAACTCGATCCCAAAACGGCATGCTGAAAAGCACGTCAAGGCCGGCTGGGACAGTGGCCAAGCCTCGGGGTTTTAGGATTGAGGCGTTTATAGTAAACCCCATAAAGTTGGAAATCGGATTAAGGCCAAATAGTGCTGGGATTGCCTATACATTACTTAAGGATTGAGGCTATGTGGTTTCCAACTTTTGGGCTTCTACTGTAATGTTCTAGGAGCTGCAGGGTTTGGTGATCTTGGCTTGTTGGGCGTTGGGGAGTTTTGTGTATCTTCTAGTGGGCTTAGGGCATCCGGTCACGCACGCGAGTACAAACCTATATTAGCCCGTAGCTCTCGGAAAAGACTTTGGCGCAAGGTTTGCCGCACTTCTGCGATGTACTCTTTCCAAAATAAATACAAAACCAGTGTAACACAACAAGTAGACAAACAAAACTAACCCGTAAACATGAACGAACTTAAGGTAGTAAGTAGAAAACCATGCACACCATAGTCATATACACATATACATTGCACATCAAGCGCTCGTGACAATGGTAGCTTCATTTTAAAACCTAAACCTGAACAAGTCCAGAACCGCTATACCTTTTAGCTTCACAAACCAGCATTTTTTGCCCCATTAGCCCTGAACCCTAACCGGCCCCAAACATCTCGCGCCTTGGCCCGAGCTGTGGATTTGGGTTCCGGCTTGGGCTGCGGCTGCTTTGGCCTCGAAATTGAAAACCCTCAAGCCCGACTTAATGGGTCCTTACGGGGTTTTGGGGTTTAGACCCTTTTGCCCTAATAGTGGGGCCTTAACACGAGTACGTTGGAGGTTGTGGGGCATGTATTGTGCAAAAGCTACTTTCGGACTGTAATTGCTGGAATACTTCTTAACCAATAATTCAAACATTGATCTATACCGAACCCCAAACCCGAAACCTTCAACGCAAAGCTTGTGGCACTGGGCATAGGACATGTTCGTGGACCAGTGCAGCAAGTCTGAGCAACAAGTCGCAATAGACAATGCGGTCCCAAAAGAACGGGAAATAACCATGAACCCCCATCACAAAACCAAAACACCCGATGAACGAACAACGCAGTCTAATGATTAGGGCTCCTACAAAACAAAGAAGTCTCTCTAAATGTATTTTGCACTTTGGGTCGCGGTGGCTTTACAGATTTTTGGTGGCATTTATAGGCTTGAGAAGCCCTTTATCCCCTAATGTGGTCCTGAATGCTTGCTTTGAATAGCATGCCGAAATACCCGAGAGCGGAAATCAGCATGTAGGACGGCATCACAGCAACCCAGGCCAGAAATAATTATCAAACAAAATGCAATGATCTTGGCCCTGAACTCAAATGGTTGCAAGCCCCAGCGAGCCCAACAAGAGCCCCTTTAACAAGCACACATCGTTTCAACTAGGGTCCAACATCTGATTTGCGGTACACTGCTCCCGTCACGTGGCAACTACAAAAAATTAAAGACCCCGTACTCCCGATTGCAGGTTCTATAATCTAAGGACATGCAAACAAGGTACCCCTACCGGTATCCCTGGTGTTATTTAGAATCTATAACACCTTCGTCAAAGCCTATAAAAGCCCTTGGCTAAACCAATCTAGTACAGAGCCTTGTACTGCAACCATTCTCAAAAACATTGTGAAACCCCATAATAATCCGGCTACAAACAACCTGTCAGGACCTTTCAAACCTCCTAATAAGCCCATTGTCAACACCCTGTGGGGACCTCCTTACAACGCGTTGGTGACCTTATAAGATCCCCACGTACCTTACTATTGGGTGGATCTTCTGGCTTTGGTATGTGATACTATAGCCAGAAGACCCACCCAGATATCTACATGTTGTCTCAGTATCTATGTATCTAGTGAAACCCTTTTTGAATCCGGGCTTGGGAGACCCTAAACCCTTTTTTGAACCCAGACTCTGCAGATCAGCTGGGAAGCACTGCAAGACTTAAATCTGCACTGCAGGCCCTAAACCCTAAACCCTAATACTATGACTATGACAAATGGGTTTAGGGTTTAGGGCTTATATATAGGGTTTAGGGCTTACAGGGTGTCTAGGCCCAGGGCTTATAAGTTATAAGGTTTAGGGTTTCGAGCCCGAGACCCAGGCAGGGGGGCCCGTTCAGCTCTCTGCTTGTTCACGCGGTGGAGCTCCCTGCTGAACTGCTTCACCTCCGGCTCGGAGACAGCCATAATACAGAGGGGCCTTGACTTTGACTTTGATGGTGGACTGTCGAGCTTCGGGCCGCTTGTGGGCGACACGGGGAAGCGCGTCCCAAAACTACATGCTGAATTCAAGAGTGAAACGGACAGGAGGGCCGCTGCTGCCAGTAGGGACGAGTATGTGGCCGAGTTTCCTGACTACGCCCTTGTAGGTAGTCCTGAATCCAAACAACGTGCGCATTGAGCGGTTGAAAGGAAGGACGAAGAGCCGAAAGGAGAACCTCCTCGCTGGAGGTATCGGGCAAACCTCGTTCCTCAGCAGACGGCAAAGGTGGGCCCAAAATGGAGGGCACACGTCTGGCAGGGCCTTTAGCTCTGTAGAGCTGCCATTGCCCCTTGCGGACAGCAGCGGTCCGGGCGGTTACTTCGGTCTCAAGCCTGCGTATCTCCTCTAATTCCAAAGGGCGATAGAGGTGGAGACAGCGGACGAGACAAGAAGGAAACCGCTTAAGGTGCAGTTGGGCAGAGACAATGTCAGGGAACAACTTGAGGCACGATTGACACACGGTGGAGATGGCGTAATGTCGCGCCGGGCTGTAAATCTGGTGAGCCTTGGCCATGTGTGCGTACATGTGTTTCCTGAGCGGAAAGGCGCTGTTGCAGACATGGCACTGATAAGGAAGATCTTCAGCTCTGGGCGTAGGAACCCGGGGAGCTTTGGCAATCTTGCTTTCATGCCACTTGTCCAAGTCCTGTAGGAAGGCCTGACTTGCAGACCTAACCTGACGAGGCCACCAGGTCGGATCTTGAGCAAAGGCTTCGAGTATGCCTGGAACGACCGCTGAGTCTCCGAGCAGGTCTTTGACAATGGGCTGAAACACAGCAACAGCCTGGACGTCCTCGCAGAGTTGGCCCAACCATGACCGAGCCGGTGCAATGCGCCAGTGGTCCCACAAAAGAGCAATCAAATCGGCAGGGCCGTGTCGAAAGAGCTTGGCGAGACAAGCCGCCCTAGCGTGTGCAAGCGCCAAAGGGGGCGAGGTGGCTTGTGCATTGCGGAGGACGGTATATGCTGAGGCCTGGACGTCAACGGCGGTGCGTGCCGTGAGCACGCGCCACAGTGTGAGGTAGTGTCGCTCCCAAAGGCGTCGATGCACGCCGAAGTGCAGCATAAGTGCTGCAGCAGTGTGTGTGTATTTGGACACTGCAAGCGAGCGCAAAAGCATGCGTCTTGTCTTCAGATCAAAGCGCCGTGCCCCGAAGAGCTTTCGTCTTAACGGCTTCACAGTACTCATACTCTGAGCAAAACGATAATGTAAATCCGGGCTCGGATTGGAGTCCGAGGTCAAGATGCCCCCAAGATGGCGGTACGTATGTACCGCCGGCACGAAGTGTCTGATCAGTGTGATCTGATCAGTGAAGGCAAGGCCCAACGCTCCCTCGGAGTCCACGTCCAGCAGTGAAGCATGACGGGCCAGGAGTTCGGCCGGAAGAAGGATGGCAGTCTTGTCTGTCCCGAATTTGACCTCCATGCCGAGGGAAGATGCGTGTTCGGTAAGTAGCTGGACGGCCCTTCGAGCTCTGTTGACGAGGTCGGCGTAGTTCTGGCCTGTCTGAGGGCATAGAAAGTCATCGGCCCAAGCAGGGCAGTGCAGATCGATCGGACCTTGATGAGGGCAAAAGGGGGGACGAGTGGCTTCGTGAGGGATATTGGCAGCCAAACCTTCTGCCTCAAGGGCAGCTAAGGCTGATCGAAAGTACGCCGAAAGGGCAAAAGCAAACAGTAGGTCTGCAGCAGGATCGCCAGGTCGCGAGCCTCGTCGCGTGTATGTGAGCTCAGAGCACTTAGTAAGGCGAAAGTAGGTGCCACGGAACATGTCCCTGACAAGGGCCTGTGTATGTGCCGAGACGCCTGCCGCGGCAAGAATGGGGATGTTGAGAAGCTGCTGCCGGAGCTCCGAGATGGCAGTGTCTGGTAGCTTCAGATGGGCAAAGAGGTCCTCAATCCTGGCTTCCCTGTCTGCTGGCTCAACGAGCCGTTCCCGCAGCACTTGATAGAAAGCTGCCTTCAAATCAAAAAAGATGATCGCACCCTGTTGGCTGCGGGCGTTGCAGGAATGGAAAAACGTTTTGGCTGTGATGGAGATAAGCTCTATGCCCTGGCCGGGGAGGATGCCTGCATGAAAGGGCGCTCTATCAGCCGAGAAGCTCGGCAGCAATTGCTGCCTGACACAACGGTGATAGATCTTTCCTAATACGGATGATATTAGGATTGAGCGATAGCCGTCACAGCCCAGTACGTTGGCGGCACGTTTGGCTAATAAGAAAAGATCTCCACCTCTAAAAGACACCGGTTCTAGTGCCCTCAAAGAGGTCTTAGCCAGAAGCGGTAGCAATTGCCTGGCCGTCACCGGAACGTCTGTTTTGAGGGTTTCGGCTGTGATGGAGTCAGCTCCTGCAGCCTTGCGGCACTGCAGGGTGTGGATGATGGCTTCCACCTGGCATAGGGTAGGTACCGCATGGATGTCCATATCCCAGGACTGGCTTGGGGCAGCAGCCTCGAATAGACGACAGTATTCGTCGGGTAGGACAAGAGAACCTGCTTCCTGGCTTGCAAAGTGCCTGCGCCACCCTTCGCATCGTTCTTGGTGAGTGGTGGCGAGAGTGCCATCTTCAAGACGCAAGGTTGGCAGTGGCTTGAAGGAACTGCGTCGTGTGGGGCGGGTCTCCGGAAAAGCTTTGCGTAGCGCCTTGTAGAGAGCAGCGGGATCTTTGATATCATGCTGTGCCGCCTGCTGGGCGAGGGACGCAAGGTGGGCTTGTCTATCATTGGCTACTTGTCGCCGAATCTGCTTGGTAGAAGCGTAAAGGACAGTCAGCGCTCTGGCTTCGCTGACATCAAGTTGCCGCAGCCAGGATTCCACGACAGAAAGTGTCTGGGAAGTAAAGTATGAGCCTCGGCAGTTGTGAATGAAGGCAGCGAAACATATGAAGCGCCAACGTCGATCCCTCTCCTGAGCTTCCTGGGCGAGATAACGACGTGCTGCCGTACGGACTTGAATGGTGCTGAGTGTGTCGGCAGACAAGAAGGTCTGACGTGGCTGTGGCCCCTCGATCTGAGCGGGCTTGATGGCCTGCTGCCACTGTTCCACAAGCGCGTCGTGATGGCTGGTGGAATCCTGATGCCAGGACTGTGGGGCAAGGCTGGCGAGGGTGGCTCGGACTTCTCTCCTCTCAAGCACGGTTACTGGAAGGGTCGGACGCAGTGCCGCACGACGATTAACGGTGTATGTATGGGCTGGAGCCCATTTGACAAAGGCACAATGACAAAGAAGAGGCACATGGTCGACGCGCTGTTGGAGCGCCTCAACTTCATATAAGACCTTGGTGTGGACTTCAAAATCCTTCCAAGAAATGGGGATCAGCACATAGTCCAAGCGAGACCATAGGCCTCTGGGGGAACACCAGGTGCCTCCTGAGCCTTGGTGGTACTCTGCGTGTGTGGATGGAGCTAACGCGCCGATGCGCATGACAAATTCGTGGAACAGCGTGCCACTGGCATTCTCCTCTTCGGCTTGATGGGAGCCGACAAAAGAAGTAGGCATGGAGCCAACTTTGGAGTTGGCGTCACACAGGAAAAGAAAGTCTGTACCGGCGGGCCTTTTTGAAAAGTCGGATGCGCGGCTATTCCAAAAGTCTTGTACCTCACCGATGCTGACATTGCTTGGTGATGGAGCATGCACAACTTGAATGTGCAGCCGCAAACGCGGTGTGAGAACGTTGGCGACAAGATGACGGGGGGAGGAGCTTACAACCGTGACATGGTCTTCTTGAAAGATGAGGCGTCCTGTGCTGTCTTCACCATAAGCAAGCTTGCGAGAGAGCCAGAGCGCGCAGCCGCCTGCGCCGTTGGCGGCCGCAGCTGTGTTGAAAATCAAGTAGTCGGGGTCCGACTGCAGCTCTGAACTGGGTAGTCTGGTCTCTTGGAGACCGACGACATGAACTCGGTGTTCTCGTAAAGATCGTTTTAAGACTTCTTTGCGCCCGGACATGCGCATGCCTACGGAGCCAGTAGTCAGCTGGGGCCCCGTTGAATCCTTCAGAGTAAGGACATTGAATGTGAGGCAGGTAAGGCAAAACGATACGTCGGTGGCTGGCAGCCGTGTTTCAACTAGGGCTTGCGTGGGCGCGCGGGCTGGCGGCTCGGGTCTTGCCTGTTGCAGAGCGACCTCGACAGCAAAGGCGAAGGGTCTTGGCAGGTCAATATGACCGGGTACCATAGCCCATGCCCAGTCACGAAGAGTATGCGCGGCAAAGGCAGGGATCCAGTCCGGCAGGCATACCTGGTCTTGAGATGGGGGGTATGCGCGGCTGGTACGCGCAAGCGCGTCAGCAAGCTCATTACCGAGGCAACCGGCATGACTGTGTATGTGCTCGTGGTCTAGGACTATCCTAGCGCTTGCGTACTGACGCAATGCAACGGCAAGCGAGGTAAGTGACGCATAATCTTGCGGATTGGCTCCTGTAGGCTGACGGGAGGTACCAAAGGTGCCTCCACCTGCACACTGGGAGTCGTATCGGAACAGAGCAGGGGCTTGGTGCCGACAGCCGTGTTGTGCAGCCCACCCTAGAGCCCAGCAAAGCGCTAGAAGCTCTCCCGTGAGGGCATCGTCTATGCACTCGCCTAGGTGATGAGGCGCACAAGGGGGAACGGCAGTGGCTGCGGCCTGCCCCAACAACAGCTCTCGACCTTGGCAGATCGCAAAAACGACGAAAGCCCAGGAGCAAGGTTGCAGGTCCTGCTGCTGCGATGCTGCAGAGCCGTCTGTGTAAACATGCAGGGCACTGGGCTTCGGACTGCCCGCATCATACCAACTGGTAAGGTTGGCAAAGGAGGTTCGCAGTTCCAGACTGATGTCTTGATTCTTCAGGACGTGGCGAAGATCGGTGTCCAACCAGTCCTGGCTGGGTGGTTCGTGCTTAGTCTGGTGTGGAAGGAGACTCTCCAAGTTTAGGCAGTGCCGCTGGTATGAAGAGACCGGCACAGCTTGAGCGAGGGAGATAACAGGAGGTGCCTGTAGGGCGGGAGCTTCGTAGTGTTCCTGAAGGGTTTCCAGGAGCGTAACAGCAAGAAAAGCCCACTCGTCAGTAACCTCCTTGCACTTATCCAGCAAGGTCTGTAAAGGGACCGTCAACGAAAGCATGTCACTCTGGTGAACGGTAAGTTGCTGGGCTCGGCACGGTGTGGGTAGTGGACGTGCGTCATGCCTGACCTGCTGTAAGTCGGCTGCGCCCGCACACCTGTTGCCTTTGTTACCTGAAAGAAAGGACCGTGGTGGCGCAACTGGACCCGAAAAACTTGCGCCGCCAAGGTCATGAACTCTGCCATTTTCAAGCGGTAGCAGTGGTCTCTCGGTCTCAGGGATAAAGGTGGCAGCCCGTGGCTGGAGTAAGGTGCCGAAAACACAGAGGAAGAGGGCACTACTTGGTTGGAATGGCCTGTGGGTACTGGAACGCCGTGTGTTGCACTGTCTGGCGTCTGTGGGAGCAGGGGTGGCGACGCAGTAATCCGCTGTACGGCCGCTCCTTCGAGAAGGCAGGGCTGTCAGGAGGACAGGGGTGAGCTGACTTGCAATGTGTCCAACCCACGTGACTACTCGACTGACAGACTGGCTGGGTGTTGGGCCGGCGGTAGCTTGTCCGCTGAGGGATAAGTTCACCTGATGCGTGAGGGAAGTGCTGCCTGTGCCTGCATCCCTGGTGGTGTCGGCTGATGCTCGAGCACTGCCTGTTGCGTTGCCTGGGGGCCCTGCTGAGGGAGAGGCAGGTGGACTGCGCCTTGGCTGACCTGTCGCAGGCTGCTCATCATCTGGGCTGTCATCACCGGCTTCATCAGGAAACACATCATCAGGCAAAAAGGTTAAGATGATAGTGTCGCCGTCTTCGATGGGAATGTCCCGACGGAGTGGCCGTGGTCTAGTTTGTGCCCTAAACCAACACAAAACGTGTCCCGAAGGACACCGGCTGAGCATCTGAGATGTCAGGGTCCTGTGTGAAAGGCTGCCCGTAGGGGCTTGCCTCCTGGCAATCCCGAGAAGCATGGGTCTACAATCCAAAAAGCACCAGGGGTCGCGGGGCTGCTGGTAGTGGCCTCCAATAGCAGTGCGAGCTGCTATGAGGACATTACGCGTGGGGATACCTCTATGGGCATGGTTCTGTATTGCTGGCGTAGCGGGTCGTAGGACTAGCTCTGTGGGAGGGAGGCCCAGGTGCTGAGCGAGGTCGGCACGTACCGACGATCGCCTTGCTGAAGCAACCTGAAACAGGAGATTATCGTGGTCTGCCAGGATCCACGCTGTCTCTGTGTATTCGGCAAAGTTAGGGGCCCAGTCTTGATCCCAGCCTGTTCTGGAGTGGAGCATGTCAGACAGCGACATAGTGACGAGCACGGATGGTTGCACAGGCACTATGACAAGGGCGTCTCCACTGTGTAGCTCTATGTTGCTGCCGTTGGGTAGTGGCCAGGGTAGGTCTTTGACGTAGACCTCATATTCTGGACCGGTAGGTATGCCGGCTGCTGTCAAGATTGCATGTCGGTGCAGTATGCGCGGCATTTGGAGTGTATATATGGCACCGTTTACCCGCGAACAATCGAATAGGAGGAGCACGCCGGTTGGGTGCCAAATCGGTGAAGCAATGGCGACAGCGACTCCAGGAACAGACTGGGGATGCACTGCAATGATCCTGGGTAACCGTAGCCTAGCATAAGGCGCTCGCGCTGAGTTAACAGCTGTGAGAGCGGCTGACACCGAGATGTCCACAGGCAGTCTTGCAAAAACGATCTCTGGGCAGTAGTCCTGACCAATGATGAGGAAAACACTCTGAAGGTATTCGGCAGCTGTGGCAGCAGAATCGGCAGGAGCAGAGCTGGTAGCTGGAGGGAGCTCCTGGGTGTCGTGGTGCCGTACAGCATCCGGATGGTGGGTCGCAGGCCTGTGAGCTGTGTCAGCTTCTCCACTCGCGGGGGTGGGTGGGGGAGGTCCGGAGGCATCGCCAGATGCAAGTGGGCGGTCGCCTGTGTGAGAGGCTGCCTGTGGGCCAGGGCCACAAGGGTGGCAGGAAACGACAATGACTTGACCTTCATGAACAGGGTGCAGGTCTCGGTCATCAGGGATCCCGATGAGCCGGAGGTACCAGCCGGCTGGGCAGGCAGGCTCTAGCATGGCTTTGATGGTCTTACAGGAGACCTTGCCCTGTTTGATAATGACGGACCGCCAGCCTTGTAGAAGAGCACGGGCGTCAACAAGCGCACCTGTGTGTGAGTCCTGGTCATAGGGTCCTTTATCGCAGATGGCAATGACCGTGCGACACTGGAGCCCGTCCCACGCGGCATCAGTGATGCGTGGACTAGCAGGGAAAAGTCGAAAGGTGGCAGGGTCCTTGCGTAGCGTGTCTGCGACCTGCCTCCTGTAGGCCTGTGGCGCACGGGTGTCATAGAGAAACACGTGGGTGGCCTCGGAAGTGGCCAAGCAGTAGCACTGACTTTCAGTGTCAAGGGGCACAGTGGAGGCACGACTCCAGGGAGCCCTGTACTGTAAGGCCTGATGCAAAGACTGGGGCTGAGCAATGCGGACGTCTGACGGTATAAACGACACCGTTTGTCCAGTGAACACATGACAATGGCTGTCATCTGACAAAGGATGTGTGTCAGACCCTACATAGACCTGTATGTGCAGCTCTGGAGAAATATTGGCCAGGGTAAAAAGGAGACGGCGATCCACATAACATGGAGCTTTGACTGCAAAAAGCCTCTGGTCGAAAAGCGTGGTGTCAATGCAGAGCACACAGTCTGTCGTAGGTCTGTCTGGCACAGCGAGGAAAAGACCTGTACCTGCGCAGGGCTGGGGGTCCGCTGGGATGAGAGTGGAAAAGACTCGGCTGCGGGCTGAATCTCGAGCTGTCTGAAGAGACGGAATGAGTGCTGGGACGGTGGTGGGCAATTCCTGTCGCAGCATGATGCGCTCCAGAGTGTACCCCGGGGTTGCCACAACGAAACGCAGGGGAATGTCCTCAACATGAGAGGACCCATCTGAGTCTGATGTGTGGTCTTCCGGTAGGAAGAGAGAGGTCGGACTTGGGCTATAGCGCCAAGAAAGTCCGGCGCGGTGTGCCAGCATGCGTAAGGTTGCCAAGGCTAGCTGTGAGGGCGGTGTCTGCAAAGCCGGCTCAATAAGGACTTTAAATGCAACCAAAGCTACAAAAATCCCGAACAAAATGCAGATATGCAGGGCAGTGAGCTGGACTGGCAGCTCCGCGGAAGGCATGAGCTGTGCAGGAGTCGCTGATGCCCCCGGCAGAGTACCGGCAATAACAATTCCTGCAAGAGTCGGGGCTGTCATGCTGCCTGTAGCAGGCTCATAACTGCGCTGCGATGAAGAGGTTTCACCTGCCGCCGGAGGCGGCGGAGCAGTCGGCACGGGATCTTGTGGAGTGGCGGTAGTGCTGGATCTGACTCTGCCTGGTGGTGTCCGACTACGGGACCTGGATGCACCCGAAGCGAAAGCTGGATCGTCTGCAAAAAGGTGTTCGCCTTCTGAATCTGCGGGGGCTGTCGTAGTGTCCATGCCCATTGTTGAGGTATCCGAGACAGCAGGATCTGAAGAACATTCTGATTCTTCGTCTTCGCCAGCTGGAGCCGGCGTACTGGCAACATACTGGGCAATGACAACTTGACCTGGATCAACGAGTAAGTCTTCACCATCCATCCTGGTGCCATCGAGCTGAACATGGTGTTCAGCGGGTGCAAAGTGGGCAAGTTGACACGCAAGGTCTGAGTGTGAGACTTTGCCATTGTAGACGAATAGAACTTGCCAACCCTGAAGCAGCGCACGGCAGTCAACAAGTGCAAGGGCAGGAGCAAGGCCTCTAAAGTCGTCCTCATCCTCTGGTAGGCGGGCAACGGCCAAGACGTTGCGGCAGTGGTATCCTTGATAGCTAGCATCTGCTATGCGGGGCACGCCGGGCTGAACAACGGTGGAACCCGTAGGCAGGCCAAGGCTTTCCGCGATCTCTCTGGGGACTAAACTGTCTCTTGTAGCCTGCAGCCGGTGCAGCCGGTCCCCTCCTGCAGTAGCTAGGCAGTAGATGTTGCTGCTCTGACCCCCTGGCGCTAGGGGAAGGTGAACAGCCGGGAACCATCCGTATGGCGTGATGGCCATAGATTTCAGACTGTGGCCAACCTTGGGCGGCGACCCTTGCGGCACGAAGAAGACACACCTGTAGGGCTCAAGGTGCAGATCAATGCCGTCAGTGAGAGGGTGTGCGCTGCCGTATGCATAAATGGTAACCTTCTGTGGCTGAACACCGGCGAGCCGACAGAGGCGTTGGCGGGCAGTGACAGGGCCAACAGAGAGCAGAAAGAGCCGCCCATCAACCGCAGTAGTATCGCATACAATGAGAGGCTCCTGGCTAGCCCAAGATGGCAGGGCAAGCGCCAGACCCCACTGTGAAGACGGTTGCGGGTCGACTGGGTGCACCTGGGAGTAGTGGTTGTAGACTTCGTCTGGCAGGGCTTGGGCAACGGTCTCTATAACTTGCTCAACCGTAGAGGGTGTCTGAAAAGAGACGGTCAACTCTACAGGTTGGCAGTCAAGACGGAGCACGAGGAATCTAGCCTGAGCGATGTCAGTGCTAGATATTTCGTCATCACTGTCTGTCGTCAGCCTACCTGGTCCTACACCGAGGAGCCGTGGAGCTTGCAGTGACGTGATAAGCTGAAGGTCGCCTTGAGAGTCCTGACGGGAACTCGCAGAAGTCGGTGTTGACCTAGGAGCAAGTGTGGCGTCGTGAGTGTTGCCTTGCAGGAGAATTGGCTGCAGGATGGTATCCTCAGTGACAACAATCGGCTGCTGCATGTCTGGAAAATCAGCGAGAGCGTGCGCATGACCCACGGGTATGCGTTGCTGCAGGTGATTCAGAAAAGCAGATTGCGCATAATGACCCCTCTGTACCGCTAGAAAGCGAAGGCACTGTCCTGTATGGCGGCCGTCCAGGAAGACGAATGCTTGTGGGGTACTAGGAGGGTTGTCTATCTGTGAAGGACCTACGGCAGCGACGATGCCTTGGTAGATCTGACCCTGAAAGACAAAGTCTTCAACAAAAGTACGAGGGAGAGGCCTACTGAGGCTGACTGACTCTGATGCACAATGCAGTGTACGAGCGACCGACTGTCGCAGAAGGTTCTCATCCCCTGGTGCTGGGATGGTGAAGGCATGATCCTCGTGCAGAATCAGCCATTGTTTGTTGGTCCCTTCAAAGGACCCTGATCGGTGGTCCTGTGGCTGTGGAATCGGACCGTGTAGGAGCTCAATGAATGTGAGCTCTGGGGGAAGCACCGTACCTGCAGGAACAAACCGAAGTACAGCCCCATTATCCACCGAGACTGCCGACCGAAGGGGACTGGGCTGCTGAGCAACAAAAACGATCCAGTTGGTGATTTCCTGAAATTTGGCCTGCTCGTCGAGGTCTCTGAGTGTAACGATACTCTGAGTAAAGGCCGCATAAATGGGGCCTCCACATGCTGAGAAATCGAAAACTACTACCTTCTGAAAGGCCTGGGAAACCCACGTTGGAACAGCAACAACTGCCGCCTGACAATCTGAGATCTGGGGATGCAGAGGCCAGACTCTGTAGGGACCCATCACAGGGATCTGTGGCAAAACAGCTGTCAGCAATGCTAAGACTTCCTCGTGCGTGGGTGGGAGAGGCTCGGCGAGACAGCATGTCCTGGTTCGACAACCGGGAGCAAGGACGTGGAACCTGCGGAGAGTGGCGCTGTCGGTCTCGGAGCTGTGTGCCTGATGCTGAGCCGGGGTCGCAGCTAATGGTTCAAGATCCATGGCCTCTATGTCAGGAGCTAGCCAACCATCGGGACGAACGTCAGTTGCCTGAGCATGAGCCAATGAGGTCACAGCGAAACCTGTAGGGGCTGCCCAAACTTGCACTGGAAAGTGTGCAAAACCTAGTGTCAGGGTGAGCACTCTGGTGGCAGTAGTCCCAAAGTTGCTCTTGGACTGGAGCCGTCTGTCGGTGCATTTGCGGGTCTGCGGAGCAGGTCTCCAATCTAGGATGGGAGTGTTTGGAGAGGCACAGGCTCCTAGACTGGTGATGAGCCTTTTAGGGATCCCTTTGCTGGGGAGACCTATGAGAAACCCTAGGGGTTGGTGTCTCTCGGGTAGAACCCTCCAAATGGCCTGAAGAAGACCCAAAAACAACAGGCCAAGGAGGGCACGGAAGATCGGTACAATGGTGTCCTCGAATGCATGGAGGATGTGAATCCCGAGAGACAACTGAGCCGCATGAAGAGGCGACGTGGACAGCCCAGAGCCACCGATCTGTCTCTTTGGCACGTCGCTATGTTCGGAATAGACCTTGCCTGGCAGTTCAAAGGGCCGGGGCTGGGGTAGGACTAAACCCAAAAAGGAAAAGGGGCGACCTGGATTGTGGATTGGGTCGCTCAGATTCTGCCCTTGAGAAGGCTGCTGAAGAAAGCTGTCGAAACACGGACGAGGAACGAAAGGATTGGCCATCTTGGGGCTGTTGAAAGAAAATGGCGGAGGGGGCCAAGTAACTGCCAAAGCCGAAGGCAGTACGAAGCCCCGCGAGGAAGACGTGTAGCAAGGGATCACTCCGACTTCAAAAAACCCAATGAAGCGAAGCTGTCCCTGCTCAGGAGGAGAGGAGGGGGAAGAAATCATCCCTAGAGGCATTGGCGGACCCCTGAAAGGAGGAGCAGCGCTAGAGAGACTTAAGTCTACGGCTCTCACAGTATATACAGCTTGGTGAAACGGGAAGTGTCCACGATGTGCCCCAACCCACTTGTCAGGAAAGAGACATTCTCCGAAGGGGAACTGGCCAGTGTGAGACCCCCAGGTCTCAAACACCTCCGGCCCCGCCAGAGAGTCTCTCTGCTGATGGGTGAGTAGCGGCTCTCGCGACAGATCCTGGCTCACTCCATGTTTCCCAGTCCTGGTGAGGGCGGTTGGGTAGTGGCAGCAGCGAGCTCTTCTGCCTCTTCCTCGATGATCTGCGCGTCCGGTCGCTGTCCTGTGTCGTCGGGGCCTGTAGAAGGAAGTGGCCCTGTCCCCGGCTTGACTCCAAACGGATGCATCGCTGAGCGACGCTCTTCCCTCCGGGCTGCAAGTCTGTCGGCCAGCAAGGGACTGCCTTTGTCCGCTGAAGGTGGTGCTGCAGCGCCTGGTACTGAGTTGGATGGCATGGGTGCTGGCATTCCATGGTGCGACAAGCCTGGAGGCGGCGCGGGCGCTCCCATAGGACGGGTGGGAGCTGGAGGAGCTGCATTCGTACCAAAGTGTGCGTGCAGCGCCGAACCCAAGCCCGCTGGACTGGATAGGTAGGGATCCCGCATGCAGGCGGTGGGCGACGCTTGATTGTAAGCTGGTGCAGGCTCTCGTTCCTGCTGGGTCGTCGTCGGAGGCATTGGCGTTGTAGAAGGCGGTGCCGCTGTAGTCGAGGGCTGATGGAGTTTCTGGGCAGTCTGAAGGGCTTCTTGAAAGAAACCCGAACGTGTGTCCTGCGCGTCGTAGTCTCTGATCAGCTTGTCCCATTCCTCCTCGGACTCCTGACCTTCCATGGGTTTGGGTTCCACGTGTCCGTGGAGGACGATGGCCTTGACCCTTTCCGCAGCGGCATTGCCAGCCTCTGCCGCTTGAAGAAGCTCCGTGTCCAGGCGGGTCATGTCGTCCGCAAACTGCCTCTTCTGCTTGACGAAATTCGCCGCCTGTTCCTTGGCAAATTGGTCCCATTGTAGCTGGCGGCGCTCCTTGTCCTCTTGTAATTTGCGGATTTTTTGGTCCGCTTTCCTGGTGGCAGTCAAAGCTCTCTGGACTGCTTGCATGGCCGTCATAGCTTCGAGTCCCTTGGCTGGTTGCGAAGGTTGACGCCATGGGTACTGCTCTTTCCAGGCCTGTTCTGGCTGGTTCTTGCCATCCAGCCTCACCTGATCGTAGCGTGGCGGGGCCTGCGAACCACCACGTGGCGATAATGCCCATGCACCTCGCCAGAGTCGTGGGTCTTTTTCGTAGTGCTCGTAGTGCTCGTAACCTTTGTAGCCGCGGTCCTTCCATGGCTGTGAGTTCTTCCTGCCCATCACACGGGCGTAGACTGGCCTGCTGTGGTGTTGCTCTAGATGAGCAACGTCTGAAAGTCTCAGGTCCAGACCTTGAGCGCGGCGAGAACAAACCCGCTTGCGCAATTTAGATCGATGGGCTCTTTGCCGTCGGTGCCAGTTGGGACTACGTCGATGGAGTCCTATGGCGGCGCGGCGACGTGTACTTTGTACACGGTTGGGGCTGTCAGCAATCCTCCCCTGTGGAGGTAGATCTGAGCCCTACAGAGGGGCCTTAATACTTAGAATAGGGTTCCTTTAAAGGGTTCTTCTATAAGGGGTCTAGCAAGGGATCTATCGTAGGGTTCATTAACATGAAAAATTAGAATAGGGTATTGGGGCCCAATATACTATCATTACACTAAGGAGTTCCCAGAATAGTATTGGTAACTACTGAGGCCCCTATATTCATACAAAGGGTTCTACATTCAAAAGGCTAAATCTTGAATCGTATTCTGTAGGGAACTGTAGGGAACCTCGAAGGATTACGACCTAGCGTCGGAGAGTTCTAACCTAGAAATCCCGGAGCCCTGAAGACTTGTATGGCTAACTACAAGTTATGCAAGGCAGCTGATCGGAGACACAGGAGCCGAACCTTGATGCCTCCCGGCAGCCCTGAAGCGAAGTAGGACCCTGAACTCTGTAAGCCGAAGCTTGAGCTGAAACCTTGGGTCAAGGATCGAGCGAGGCTTGTGGGGGTGGGGCTCATGGCGGCTGATCTCAACATTGGGCAGCCTATCAGTTCGCAAGGCTTAGCGTCATCCTTACAGCACCGCCTTTTCCTGGATCGCCCGCTTCATCAGCAGCCTCGGTTGACAGAATGATGCCCAGAAACATGGTCCGCTTGCCTGGGGAGCGCCCACACCGAAACATCTCCTAGCAGGCCCTAGCTGTGACAGAATCACTGCCAAATCAATGAACTTGATGTCACGAACTGCCCAGGGTCAAACGCCGACTCGGCCCCTCAACTTGAAAGGGTCAAGGTGCCCGTCGTCGTCGAGATCAGGGCCCAAATGCCTCAGCACATTTCGTCCTAGTTCCGGCAAACCAGCCGATAGACCTTTCAACAAAGACACGAGAGAGAATGCTGCGACTTGACATCGTCCTCACCCCCAAGTACACCACGTTGTAGCCTTGCGCCACCAGCCCATGCCCTCAAAATATTACTCCAGCCACAGCAAAGTAACCCAGCGGTCCAGTAATCCCTTCGCATCATGACAATGACGGCGAAAGTCACTGCTACTAGTATGCCTAAGCCCCACGACCGCGACGATAAATATCGTCACTGTCAATGATGTGAAGCTAGTCGTTGTTGCATGTGCAAACGTCAACAATGTCATTGCTCCTTGCTTCATCAACTATTTCTCTGCTACCGTCCACTGCGCTCAGAAAACCATCACCAAGCGCGCCACCCGAGCTCGGAGTACTCGGCATTGCCGCCGAAGCGCTGCTTGTACTCCTCTTTTCTTAAATGGTCTTGCAGCTCCTCGAGGCTATACTAGATACATGATGATATACGTGTAAGGCTTCAGCGCCTTGGGGTGCAAGAGGGGCCTGTAGGGCTTGCTTTGTCTTGTCTTGTCGCAGCCTGTTGCATTCAGCTCGTGTCGCAGAAGCACTGACGGGCTTTCATCGAGTCAAGCTACGTCAAATCTTTGTTCCAGGTGGCTTATGCCCGGGAGAGCTACGACTCAAGCTCGGGAGTATTCGTACCTACTCCGCAGCTAAAGATTTGGCGTTAAACAAGCTTTAGTTACAGATGCCTATGACTGTCGAAACCTCTCCACGCGAACTCGCGTTGACCCAGGCCCCGTTGCAGCCTCGACGGTGGCCGGGGTGTACCTCGCAGAAGTACGTCTTCGGCATAAACTTTCAAATAGCCTCATGAAAAAGATTTTCATACTGTACCGGACACAACAGTCTGACAAGGCAGCTTTGTCCAAGCGGGGGCGTCACTCGACCGGCACGCGTGGCCTGGAAAAAGGCCCGGAGTTTTTGCGATAGTGGATTTGTTTGCTGTCTTGCCATTGCTATGGGATTCAAGAACCATGCCGTTATGTTGAGACCCTTGTTGCCTATGTAGCTGCAGAGAGCCACACACATGCAGTGAGGCGTGTTCCAGCAGGCCGGATTCCGGTACACTTCTGGGCCCGGCATCAAGAAACTCCGAGATGATGATGCTACAAGTCGAGTGACCATACGGAGAGCATACTACAGTAGGACTGCTGTTTCAGCACTCGCTTCCTTGCGATCCTAGAGCCACCTCTGCTCTAGCTCGGAGAGACACCGGAAACCCCAAGCCCTTTTTGTCTGGGTGCCCGGGCTTTTTACTAACCGCCTCCTGCTCTGCAGCTGCCTGCGGGGCGGCGCAAGGCTCGGAGCAGGGCTTGTGCTGCTAAGACACTCGGCTTCGGCGGTTTGTGAAGCTGTAGGCTTCCGGGTCTGTAGTGACCATCATACTGCTTTTCAACGCTTTTCAACACGCTTTTCAACGCCGAACATGAGGAGCAATTCTGGCAACGTCCCAAAGATGAACCGGAAGTCCAAGGGGACGAGGATTCGATGCCCATAGGCTGCTCGCCACAGCAACCAGCCAAAGACGTGATCTTCTCAAGACCAAAAATCGGGTTTAGGGTTTAAGGTTTAGGGTTAAAAAACCACGAAGGAAACAGCACCACATCATGAGAACGGTAAACCCAGCCATGACAAAAGTGCTAACTAGCCACGACATGTATTTTGCCGACCACAAACCCGAGCCACTAGGGTGTCGGTGAAGTCCAAAGTGCTAAAGTTTACTGCTAAAGGTATCAACATGTCAACACTGCCACTTTCCGAAGGGGTATCTAGACTCCGAAATGCAAGACTCGCAGACTTGCCATGCACCAACTTGACATCCACAATCCTTCTCACGTCTACCCGCTCAATTCCTAGTCACAAATCGCACAACAGCGGTGCAAAGGAAGGGAAGCTGCTTCAAACCAACTGCCCTATGAGCACAACTCCCTACAGAATGATTTCAGGTAAACCCCTGCGTCCACTTTCAATTGTGCACGTAGCCGTCAACACCGCGGCACCCGGCGATCACCCAATGGGGCCACTCGCACCGGCAGTGCTGCCGCTGGTACCTTCATACGGCTTCAGGATTCTTATAGCGGAAGCGGCAGCAGTAGTCGTCGAAGTGGGATTCCTCCTCCTACTACTACTGCACTGTACTACTTGTTATTTCCTTCCTCCCTCTTCCCCGTTTAGTCTTGTCTGCGGAATTAAGATTCCGAAGAAGCTATGGGGCCCAAAAGACCGGAAGCCGGGAAGCGTCTCAAAACCGCGCCGCTAAAAACGCCGACAAGCCAGCAAGCTGTGAAAGTCAACACACCGAGAAGCCAGGAACCCGTGAAGAGCAACAAGAGGCAAAAAGCAAACATAGTAATAATCAGTCACAAAAACAGAAGGCCTGCCGCATCAACCTCTCAAAAGGATTTCGGGGATGCACGCTAAACCGCAGTGTTCAGGGATCATGCGACGATGTTTGGGATCCGAATCCGAGGAGCCAGTTGAAAATGTTGAAACCATCCAGCTGGTTTTGCAGGGTTCGACCTTTGATGTTTGTGCGGGGCTGACATTCAAGTAAGGGTTCGTAAGTCAAAACTCCCACCACATGACATCTGAGCTAAACATCAGCAAGGCACCCTGGCTGTGAGAACAAGAACCCCTGAGCCAAGATGTTTTCCATCGCTTGACTGAAACCTGAAGCCTTGACTTGCCCCTCCAAAATACCACCACAGCAAACTCCCGAAACCCGAAACCTTCAGCCTCCATCGAAAGAGCCCACCTTTTGGCGTTCCGCTGGCATGGCGGCTGGAACAACTGGTGCCTGGGGCATGGACTTTGTTGCACGTGATCAGACTCTAGACCCTGGCGAGTACAGTAGAATCCAGTTGTCGAAACAATGCAATGCATACATGTACACATTCATATACCTACCAAAACCTACCTACCTACCTACTGTACTACCGACGCACACACATGCATCCATGCCTGCCACCAGGGCCCACCAGTTTTTCTGAGGCTTTGCGAGGATTTGACAGTTCGCTGTGATATCACCCTGGTTTATTTAGAGAGTGCTTTAAAAACTGAACAAGGGCCATTGATTTCACAGTGGTTTCTGACACGTGCGCGAATTGTTCAACTTCCCCCTGTTTTGAACAAACCATACACAAAATAATATCAGAGCATGAAGGCGTACCAAATGAGGCAAGTCTTTCTTGCGCACGCATACATGCATACATACACACATACATACAGCCAGATTTAATACAGATCGACAGACAGACAGATAGACAGACCACCAGGCAGGCAGACAGACAAACAGAGAGACAGACAGGCGGACAGGCAGACAGGCTCACACGCAGACAGACAAACAAACAGAGACATACACACACAGAGAGAGAGAGAGAGACATACAGACACAAACATAATACAGGTAACGCACTGCACAGGTCGGGGCTGCTGTCCTTGTTCAAGTCTTAAAGAATTACAACAGCTTTGGATAATTGTTCCCGTCCCAGTTAGTTGCTTTCGCGGTTGATGTTTGCATGTTCCCTAGCTTCCCGCATCCATTCCAGTGTTGCAGCTTTTGTCACGACCGTCATCACCACCTTCAACTAGGTTTACGCTGGTTGGGGATAGTAGTGTATAGCACTACACCATTCAACGAATGCTGTCCTTGTCGGTGTCGTTGTTGCTGTTGCAACTGATTCTGCTGGCTCACGTCAAAATGGTCGCCGCCCACCGTCAATTGGCTCTAAATAAAAGCCCTGAGGCCCTAAGGACTACCTTCATCTACCACAACCTACTTTTTATAAAAGTCCTTACTAGAACCGTAATATGTGAGCTATAAAGGACTCTAAAAACATGTTCCGGTTGCTTCAGGTAA
Source organism: Symbiodinium sp. CCMP2592 (assembly GCA_905221615.1). Taxonomy (NCBI): domain Eukaryota; class Dinophyceae; order Suessiales; family Symbiodiniaceae; genus Symbiodinium; species Symbiodinium sp. CCMP2592. Next base: position 230,772 of record CAJNDT010000957.1, on the reverse strand, counting down.
CCCCTAAAACCCTCAGGCCCCCAAAGGCTGAACCCCAAGCCTTGAAATCCCCTGCCATTTCCCTGCTGGGCTCCAGAGCTCGTGGGGGTCTCCGTGCGGCGGTCTCGTCTTCGGGCCTGGGGCTCAACGAAACCACGACAGGCACCCTCAGTAGGTTCCCGCAAGGGGTCTTTTGAGGCGTGGCTCCGACAAGGGGGTCTAGTTCAGCCTTGAGGCGTCTACGGCAGGGTGGGTGCATGGGTTCAGGATTTCGCGGTTTGGGGTTCTGACCCCTATCAGAAGGTCTGAAGGGATTTGGGTTCAAGGTCTGTAGGCCTCTGGGTTTTGGCCTTTCGGGTTGGTGTTCGGCGAGGTATGTGCTCTTGAGATTGCGACCTGGTTCCCGGAGTGCCTTACTTTCACGCTCTTAGTTCCGACAGCCTGCGTAAACCCTAATAAACACTAAGAGCCCGGACTCCCGCGGCCCGAAAGGCAACCCCTAGACCGTACACTAGCAGAAGCGACCGAATACTTTAAATGTGGTTTTAGATATATCATACGTACGTCGTATGGTTGTAACTTCTAATCAGATCACAAACCCCGAGAAACAACAATTCTGAGCTTATGAGGACAATCCTAGGAAGTATTCAGGCTTGGGATTACCTTGTAGAATTCTAAATATGAGCCCCAAACAGGAACTACTATGGAGCCTATGGGTATGCACCCAACTCGGCAAGGGTTTGCCGGGCCCGAGGCTCCACAAGTGGACTCGATAAAACTGGGGTTTAAGGTTTCGGCTCACACACTGGCCAGCAGACAGGCATGGTTTAAGGGTCTATGTAGGGTGTGTATATGGCCAAGAATCAAAAACACATGAGCTTAGATGCAAAGCTGGAAAACGGCAAGGCTATGCAACTTCTGCATCAAATGCTCACATGAGAACATGCGAAAGATACAAATAATCACAACACTGAACAACATGTTAATTAGCACACAAAACCTCAAAGGTTAATTTCTGAATATGTTATCGGCCTTAAGTAGCAGCACTTTACTACGCTAAGTAACCCAAGCATTCTCCCTGTAATATACGTACCTGCCATACGGGCCGACGGAAGATCCAGCTAAGAAAAGTCAACAACACTCAACGACAAGACAAAGGTAAGCACATCGGAAATGTCACACTCTGTCAAGAAACTGGCGAGTTTGGCCAGCTCCTGCAACAGCTTTATGGAACAGCGTTTGGGGATATGTTCTAACGTATCTACATGATAGACCGGTTTTCACGGAGTGCTGCTACTTATTCAGTCTCCAGAGCCCACACTAGTTCATTCCCTTCCGCTCTTTTCGGCCGGACAAAGCCCAAAGAACTCAGCTGTTGTGACATTCTTTTGTCTGCAGTGCCCATGCTTTCGCTTCCGCGAAGACTCAGGCACCACTGAGCTTGAGGTGGCTGAACAGACCTGCACGGTACACGTTTGCACACGCATACACACACACACACACACACACCTACACCTTGTCACATACCACAAAGGGGTAGATCTGGGGGGGGGGTACCACATATATATATATATATATATAGATAGATAGATACTTATGTATATACATATACACAAAAGCACCTGATTGAATGCAACTTCATCAAAACATGCACGTCGCCATTGTGGTCATTGGGGATTCCTTGAAGGGTATCGTCACAGTGCCGACAGTCCTGATCAGCATGTGGACTTTTCACCGAAGATGAAACTGATGGCAATGGTGATGATGTCCGCAGGAACTGATGACATCACGATGAAAAACTCACTGGGGAAGGATAATTCGGCAGATGTTGGTGGTGTTGACAGTGGGCAGCGGATGATTGCTACGGCTGAAACAATGGTTGAGCCGACTGATAACAATCACCATCGCTCTCGTCTAGATCATCGAAGAAGAGATCGTAGGCTGCCAGCGACCTGTCTCGAGTGAGAAGTTTCATCGAAGGATTCATGCGAGACAAGTGGTCATCATCATCATCATCATCATCATCACTCCAGCCAGTTCCATCCAGTTCACCCCGCTCCTCACTCGGACTCTGGGCTCAGGCTTCTCGCACAAACATGAAGCTCGCAGGGTGTAGGTATGCGGCTATGTGCCAAGGGACCCTTATGCGACCAAAGACAGTTCTGAACAAGAACGCAGGGTTACTGCCGTACAATGCTTGACTCTACTACCAGTCTTCTTGTATTGTTGTGGCACAAGTTTTCACTGAAGTATTCTGAAAAGCCTTGCCTCTAAACCCGCCAATTTCGGGGTTTTAGCTCCAAGGCCTCATCACGGCACAGAAAACCGCAAGTACGCTGCCTCTTGTTTTTTTAGGGTTTCTGTGCTTTCCTGTGTTGGTGTAGGCTTCAGTTTCAGCATTACGCGAAAGAATGCCTTTACCACACTCTCAAGAAGTGGTGTCATGAATTATCAGAGCACATACGGCATCTGAACGCTGACAACCTAGAACTGGCAAGCAACAGCCTCATCGCATGAGGTACGCCGACAGCCTCGCATCGAGGGGGACAGCGTGCTTTTAGTCTGAGAGTACGGCGAGTGTATGGAAAAAGTTTCTGAACACTAATATGTCCATGGTAGGGGTACCTTCTGAAGCATACGAATGGAGCCATGGAGCAACATGGCCACAAAGAGAAGTTACTCCCGAATATCTTCATGGTCCAGCTTGTAGATGTTTGCGGATTGGAGTTTTGAGGGACGGAGCCTTTGAAACTGGAAACTGCACGGTCATCTGGCGCTGACTACTTGTTTGGTTTACGGTAGCGTTGAGAATTTGAGGGTTTAGGGTTTCGGCGGCTTTGGGGATTTAATTAATTTGCTGGCGAAGTGTGTCAAGAAGAACGTGGAGCGTCGCAGTGAGATCTCCTTCGTCCGTGGCGAGTCGACAGTCTCTGCAAAAGGGTACTCACATTCCCCAAGGTTGCGGCTAGCGGGCGGGTTCGGGACCCTGAACCCCAGAAGCCGGGGCCTCAAGTAGAGCCTAAAGGTGTCGCCACAACGGCGTTGATCGGCGAGTAACCCTTCAGGTTATAGGGTTTATCGGGTGATGTGCTTGAGATTGAAAATTGACGCTGTGTTCCTCATAGCGTTTCGTTCACCCTTTGCCCTACGCTTAGTAGCGGAAGCCGTTGCTTTCTCACCGTTCCCTGCTGGGCTCAGGGTGCAGGGCCTCTTCGATCATGGCGAGCAACTTGAGTAAAGCGAGGTCTTTGTTGTTCGATGTTGCTCTCAGTAAGAGCTGCTCGTGAACCAGCATTAGCCAAGACCGGAAATCGGAAAAGACTCTCTGTCACTCCGCCCCGGCCTGTGATGATTCTGCCACGTAGCCGTGTGCGACAAGGCCTCGCATCCCGAAAGCCAACCATAGACCGTCACAAAGCCCCGAAAATTCAAGTTTGCGGACACGAGATGAAACGAGGACTTCAAGAACACAGGCTTCACCCCGATGTTCTCCATGGCTTTACCTATAGTCTCCATTGTAGTTCCGTTTTTTGGTTACCCAACTCGATAGTAAGGATCCTAAGAGGTAACCCCAAAAAAGAGCTACGATGGAGACTATAGGTAAGGTTGATAGGACCCTTTTTCTTACAGACTGGGGAGTCGGTCAGGTGCCCTAACCCCAGCACACTGAAGGATCTTCGGCTGCTGAGGACTTCAGGGATTCTGACTTTCAGAGTATATTATATATATATATACATATATATAAATATATATATATATATATATATATATATTATTTATTTATAAGCAACAATACCGGAGCTTAGTAGTTGAGGGATTTGAGATGACCTCTTTAGAACGATGGAACTGTGCCAGTAAGTTCTGCCAAAGCATTCGAAGGAACCCATGAGAAGCTAGAGATCGACCTCTGTGCCTCTGCAGCCGTGCGATGTGCAAACGGGAAACATAGCAGGTCAGGTGGGAGCCGGAATCAAAATCTCACTATGGGTGGCGCCTTGGCCAACGCAACAGTAAGAAGGACTCATCGTCATTATCATAATCATCACCCCACTATCATCATAATCATCATCACCATCCTGCTTCGAACCGTCAAGAAACATATCCTGAAACTACCAACCCGAAGTACAAACCCTAAACCTATGAAGCCAATTGCCTTGACACTTCGATTATGCCTTTGCCGCACCCATTTCTATGCCCGTTTACCCTGAGGCTACGAAGCACCAGCAACCTAACAGCGCAAACCAAGCTTGAAGATGCTGACAGCAAGAATGGCAACATGGCTAGAAGTCGGAGAACTACAGCTGACAGCTGCGGTAGGGCCACATCTTGGTGCTGACCAGACGAGTTTGCACGCATAGTTAGCAGGTGTAACCCTGCTCAGCAGTTCCCACGTTCAAAAAATAACTCTGAAACATTCTGAAACGCACCCCTAAACCCAACCTCACACCCAAACTTAAACCCTATACGATACCCTAAAATCCACAACATCCAGGTCAAGGACCTCATCTCCACCCTAAATCTTGAACTGAGAAAGTCCAATCTAAACTTGGATTCTAAACTCTCCTTTGTTGCATCAAACTCTCTTGAACCCGAAATCTATAAACTTCCCGAGTCCTAAACCTCCCAAACCCTGAGCCCTCGTGGAAGGCCCAGGCCTTGTCTAAGATTGCCTGGGCCTCTGCCACGGTCTCCTCCGCCACGGGAGGCAGCCCTTGGAGCTCTGCGTCGGGGTGACTGACCCCGAGAGCCCAAAAGCCCTTAGTTAAGGAATATACCTTAAATTATAAGGGGATTCATATTATGAGTTAAGCTATATTCCTTAACTAAGGGGTATTGGGCTCTCTGCGTAGTTGTCCCGTATCCGGGGGCAACTACAGGTGAGGCTCTTGGGATTATCTAAGGATTATAGTACCCCGAACATGGTTAAAGGTTACCCACCCTGCCCTTAAGGTGGACTCGCACGCTACCTGAAGGCAGGCTTGGACTCAGGCGGCAGGTCCCACGACACCGGACTGTCTCCAGTGACATGTGTGTGGTTGTCAAAATTAGGGTCCCTTTTTGGGTTCCCTAAACAGTAGGTTGCGTATTATAATAAGGACCCAAAAAGGGACCCTAATTTTGACAACCACCCATGTGAAAGCAGGCGCACAGCAACAAACACCACCCAAGTACCACCAGGAACAGGTAAGAACTTAAGCCCGTAGACAGGCTTAGGGAGTTATGGGATCTAGGGCCTTTCAGGGTTGGGAGAAGGTAAGGTTCTGAGGTGTTTGGGCTGATGTATGGCTTGAAGTTTTCGCGGAGTGGAGCTCCCAGGACTTGCGATCCTGAAGCCTTTAGGGTTTAGGGGTTTAGTGAGTTTAGGGGTTTAGGGTCTAGGGTTTGTCCGAAACTCCTTGTCTACTACGTACTTTTACAGTATTCTGTCGCATAGAGAACGACGACGGCTACGGAGCCGCCCTCTCTTGAAGCTCCGCCTCCGGTAATACAGAATACCCAGAGGCTCCATAGTAGTTCCTTTTCGGGAATACCTTATAGGATTCTAAATTCTAAATATGAACCCTCAAAAAGAGCTACTATGTCCTACGGAGCCTGTGGGTATTGCCTATAATTCTGACCCGGAGCCTTCAAGACAAATGCTATCCTGAAGCTAAGCGTCAACGACGAACACAGAGCCTAAAAAGCGCGAAGTTCATCGTGCATACCAAATCCATCCCATAACCTAGAAGATAGAACAAAACTATGAGCACCCTTATCCCTGAACCCACTTAATGGCGGCACGTTCCTTAAGATCCAGGCGTGGAGGACCCGTGCGAGCCCGACGAATCCGGTGCAGCTGCCGGCGGAATTGCCGCCTCCCGGAGACTTTGGACCAAAGACTCTGAACTCAGAATCAGTAGTAGTCGTAGTCGTAGTCGTAGTAGTAGCAGTAGTTGTAGTAGTAGTTGTTGTAGTTGTAGTTGTTGTAGTTGTTGTAGTTGTAGTAGTTGTAGTAGTTGTAGTAGTTGCAGTAGATGCAGTAGTTGCAGTAGCAGTAGCAGTAGCAGCAGTAGCAGCAGTAGCAGCAGTAGTAGCAGTAGTAGCAGTAGTAGCAGTAGTAGTAGTAGTAGTAGTAGTAGTAGTAGTAGTAGTAGTATAGAGTAGTAGGTTGGTCTGTTTTGCTTTATGCCAGGTCCGAGATTCCTAGTTGCCTAACCACCTACAGTAAGAAAACTACTACGTTTACAGGTGCGCCCTGACTTCAGCCTAGAGATTAAAATTTAAGTCCCATTTAAAGTGGGCTTGCCGCTCTGCGCCGTTAACCAAACAAGCAATCACTTGATCAGCTCAATGATGCATGCCGAGCTTTTCTTTTGAAATTTCGCCGAAAGGAGTCCAATGCCAGTGCCGCCGTGCAACAAATTAAGGACTTGCTTCAGAAAAGTGGAGTTCCTGATGCTCCGGGACGGTTTGCGCGTCTCGCGGGCCCGGGGATTTTTACCCAAGCCAGAGCTTCGAGCCAACAGCATTACGGGTTTTCGCTAGAGTGCGGCAGCTAAGTCCGATTCGGCTGTAACCCGTATGGAGAAGTAGCTTTACCCACTAAGCTTCGAACTCGCACATTTGGGTTAATGAAAGAGGAGGGATCACCAACATGCTCACCGGGAGCTGTCTCCAACTGAAATGCACGCAGGAAGTGGCTCTGACTTCCAGCTGTTTTGGTCCTCACCGAGCGTGAGCCCTGTGCCAAGAACTGCTATACCTTGAACCATAACGATGCTCTCACCGCCAGGAACAAGGGACCAGGACTTACAAAATTACGCATGCTCAAAATCCAAGCATGGGGACTAAGGTCATGCAGGTCAGCTTGCAGCGATGGATCGAGCTTGGATAATGCGAACGTAGAGCCAGTGCTAGGGGTGAGGGATCAAAAAAAAATTAAATAAGGATCAAAAAAAATTAAATGGAAAGATCAAAAAAAAATTAAAATAAGGATCAAAAAAAAATTAAATCACGCAAAATACAGCAATTCCTGGGGCAGGGGCATCAAAAAAAAATAAAATAAGGATCAAAAAAAATTAAATCACTTAAAATACAGCAATTCCTGAATTTTTCCAATGGAAAACACTGTTTTCCTACGGATTTTCTTGTGTTTCCTTAGGATCTGTCTGGTTTTTGCTCTGGAAAACACGATATTCCTGCGGATTCCGTGGTATTTCCCTAAGTTTTCCTTGATTTTTCGTAGGAAAAACCTATTTCCTATTACCTATGGCGTTCGTGTCATTTCTTCAGGTTTTCAGAAGGACAACATATGGTTGTTCCTCGGGAAAATCAAATTTTCCTTCCAATTTCACATTTAGGACGGATTTCCTGTTGTAGCTGTTGCTGGTATTCCGCTTCATCATCTATCTTAAACACGCCTCTCATTTGGCGATTCTGGTTCAGCATGTATCTACAAGGGCGGAGACACCCTCATTTGCTGGGTTTCAAAAAAAGGCATATGCTTCAAAGCAACCCTGCACGGCTTAAAACAGCGGGGGGGTTGGGGGGGCGCAGCCCCCCCCATTTGCAGAGACAACGTTCACATGATGGGCTTCGAAAACATTCTTTGAATCAAGCTTGCACGTTTCGAAAAGCGCGGCGGCGGGTGTTTTGTTCTTCCGTGCCTGTTCGTGTCTCTTCTTCCGTTAGCATTCTAACCCATATATATATAACATAGTAAACCAGAAGAACGACATAAGATGGTTCGACAACACAAAAATGGTGTGACATTTTCTGACATAACAGAACCTTGCTTCTTATAGCATATAATAGCATACTAAAAATACAACAATACAATATAACAGAAGATGACATAGAACAAAACAACATCTTAGTTTATAGTGTAGTACATTGTAACATAGTACAATACAGTGTGTATATTTACAACATAATATGTAGTATATTTTATAACATTAGGTTACATTATGTTATATTATGTTACGGTACATTACGATATTATGGTAAATTCGATTGGACTATGTAGTATCCTGTTGCTTGTATCTTTGTTTCTGCGATTATTTCATATTATTTCTCTTTCGTCTTCTCCAACTTTGCTTTTTTATTCTGGACTTTCTTTTTTCGCTCGTTCATTTCTTTTCTTTCTTTCTGTTGTTCTTTCTTTGTTCATCTCATACTCCATTCCTTTCTTTCTTGCTTTCTTTCTGGTTTGATTTATTTCGTTCTTTCTTTGGTTCGTTCTTTCTTTCGTTCTTGCGTTCGTTCTTTCTTTCGTTTTCGCTTTCGTTCTTTCGTTCTCTCTCTCGTTCTATCTTTCTTTCTTTCTGTTGTCCTTTCTTTCGTCCTCTTTAGATACAGCAATTTGCCTACGTTTTCCTTGATTTTTCGTAGGCAAAACCCTATTTTCCTATTACCTATGGCGTTCGTGTCATTTCTTCAGGTTTTCAGAAGGACAACATATGGTTGTTCCTCGGGAAAATCAAATTTTCCTTCCAATTTCACATTTAGGACGGATTTCCTGTTGTAGCTGTTGCTGGTATTCCGCTTCATCATCTATCTTAAACACGCCCCTCATTTGGCGATTCTGGTTCAGCATGTATCTACAAGGGCGGAGACGCCCTCATTTGCTGGGGTTCAAAAAAAGGCATATGCTTCAAAGCAACCCTGCACGGCTTAAAACAGCGGGGGGGTTGGGGGGGCGCAGCCCCCCCCATTTGCAGAGACAACGTTCACATGATGGGCTTCGAAAACACTCTTTGAATCAAGCTTGCACGTCTCGAAAAGCGCGGCGGCGGGTGTTTTGTTCTTCCGCGCCTGTTCGTGTCTCTTCTTCCGTTAGCATTCTAACCAAATATATATATAACATAGTAAACCAGAAGAACGACATAAGATGGTTCGACAACACAAAAATGGTGTGACATTTTCTGACATAACAGAACCTTGCTTCTTATAGCATATAACAGCATACTAAAATACAACAATGCAATATAACAGAAGATGACATAGAACAAAACAACATCTTAGTTTATAGTGTAGTACATTGTAACATAGTACAATACAGTGTGTATATTTACAACATAATATGTAGTATATTTTATAACATTAGGTTACATTATGACATATTATGTTACGGTACATTACGATATTATGGTAAATTCGATTGGACTATGTAGTATCCTGTTGCTTGTATCTTTGTGTCTGTGATTCTTTCATATTCTTTCTCTTTCGTCTTTTCCAACTTTGCTTTTTTAGTATGGACTTCTTTCTGTCTTTCGCTCGTTCATTTATTTTCTTTCTTTCTGTTGTTCTTTCTTTGTTCATCTCATAATCCCTTCCTTTCTTTCTTGCTTTCTTTCTGGTTTGATTTATTTCGTTCTTTCTTTGGTTCGTTCTTTCTTTCGTTATTGCTTTCGTTCTTTCTTTCGTTTTTGCTTTCGTTCTTTCGTTCTCTCTCTCGTTCTTTCTTGCATGGCTTTCTTTATTTCTTTCTTTCTTTTGTTCTTTCTTTATTTCTTTCTTTTGTTGTTTCTTTATTTCTTTATTTCGTTCTTTCTTTCGTTCTGTCTTTCTTCCTTCCTTTCTTTCTTTAGTTCGTTCTTTCTTTCTTTCCTTCTCTCTCTCTCTCTGTCTTTCTTTCCTTCCTTTTTCCCCTTCCTTTCGCGGATACCCGTTTAATTTTTTTTGATCCTTATTTAATTTTTTTTGATCCTTATTTAATTTTTTTTTGATCCTTATTTAATTTTTTTTTAACCCCTATCCCCCAGTGCTATGTGTGGTAAAGCTAGCATGAACTCCTGCAGCCCTCAACGCAACGGCATGTTTACTGCTATAGATCTTGACTCCGAAACAAGAACGCTTTTGCCGCGAGACTTCCCTTACAAGCATGGCCTTTGATATTCTACTTGTAGACACAGAAACACTTTTTGTGTCAGACTCAGTAAAGCCGAGTCCTACCAAATAACAAGCGTATTCCTAGCACAGGGCGCGCGGATCGGTGCGGGGATGGAAGACTCTGCAACCAGCTGCCCGGGGGCTCTGCCATCGCTTTTCCTTCGGTCTTTAGGGGTCGTGCGGTATTGGGTTCGGGTGTTGCACGTTGGAGCTGGGTGGTTACTGTGGTTTACGCAATCTGGTTTTGTTGAAAGACTGATAGGTTAAGTGGAGCTCAGGGCTTGAAATCAGATTCAAGAGTTCAGGATATAATCGTCGCTTTGGGATCATGTCAAGAGGGGCAAGAGGGCCTGTCCGCTGGCCGAGTGGGTATGCACAGATACACCTGTCCATGTACGGTACATATCCACAGTATGTGTGTGGATGTATGGCGTATGCTTGTTTGCTTGTATATGTACATCTCTGTGTGTGCCTGCGCACACAAATATGTAGTAAAGTTGCATGCCAGGTTATCGCCAATGCCTCCTGGAGTGGCTTCAAGGTTTAGGGCGGGTTTTTTATGCTCTCACAACTCGGACTAGGCGTGCGGTCGGACTACTGGAACTGTTACAGGAAGGAGCTCAGACAACGCGACCAAAGCTTCTACGCCAGCAATAGCGAAACATCATGTCATTTGAGGTTGCGAATTTCTTGCCTCCCACCTGGCTAGCAGGGGAGCCCACATTGCAGGGTTAAGTCAGAGAGCACAGTTGAATCAAACACAAACGCGCAGGCCGGAAAACTCGACCTTCACCATCATTCGCTCCAGGGTTCTTACAGGTTCTGGGTTTTCAGCACTGACACTCGAACTTGCCGGGCGAAGTTGTGGGCTTTTTAGGTTTTAGAGCTCCGGGGCTCGGAACAAGACCCGAAGGCTACTACAGTATAGGGGCCTGAATAAATAGAATAGGGGTTGGGGTAGCCTATCCTATAATTATAGTAAGGAACCCCCCAAACCCTATTCTAACTATTAAGGTCCCTACAGTATATTACCCTTAAAGATCCTTCATGGTAACCCTTATAGACCCCTTCACAAAGGAAACCTTGTAGACCCCCTTAAAGGAACCCTACTCTAAGTATGAAGGCCCCTTATAGACCCCCTTAAAGAAACCCTACTCTAAGTATGAAGGCCCCTTAGAGTACTTGCCGCGAAGCGTCCTGGCAGAGGCCTGCAGCTCCTGAGGCGCTTGGCCTCAAAGCTCCGGAGGCGCTTTCAAAGAGTTCAAACAAGGGGGGGATGCGCTAAACCCTATAAAATCTACACTAAACCCTATACCCTAACCTAGGGGGAAGGGGGTTTAGTTGCAAAGTTCATAAGCCCCCAAAAGTGTACACTTTCAGTTTTATAGTCGGCAACATTATCTACACTTGGGGCTACTATAGCCTCGGCATTCAAAGAGTTCCTATAGGGCGGGGGGGGGGGGGGGGGTTAAAGGGCTTGCTACAAGGGATTACAATCAAGGCCACTATAGCCTGGCAGAAGGCTTGCCTTAAGGGAGTTGAAAGGGCACCAAAATCGATTAGCATCAGGTGTTGCTAGACTTGATTGCTATGAAGGTTACTATAAGGGGTCCTGTAGGTTGGGATAACGGCAACTGCAAGGGCTTCGGAGCAGGTGACTAAACCGACTACTGTAAGGGTTACGCCGGGCTAGCATATGGGTTACTATAAGGCATTGCTATATCGGATTACTCTGATGGGATCAACAGCGACTGTAAAGATTGCAATTGGAATTGCTAAAAGGTTCATTTGCTTGTCAAGGGCCCGAGGCGTTTAAGGGTTTTCCAGGGTTCGCGCGCGCTCTCTCTCTCTCTCTCTCTCTCTCCCTCCGCCGTTGCATCACTGTAGTAAGGATTTTTATAGGGCTCTTAAGAGGGTTCCTGTCAGGGTGGAGGGCCGGCAGGGTTAAAATTCAAGGAGAAGTGTGCAGAACTTTAGGGGTATCTAGCTTTTGCCGCCTTAGGCTTTGGACTGCCTGAACGAACGCATGATCAGAATGTTGATTGGTTGTTATAATAACGTCTGTGCTGATTCTATGCGGGGTGTCGTTAAGTGTTTTTTAACGTGCTGTAGCATACGGCATGCAAAGCCCTGCGTTCTAAGATCCTCATACCTTGTCCGGGAAGCTTTGGGGTGGTGACTCGATGTCCTATAAGGAAACCTTCGCAGGGCCCCCCCGGATGCGTCATCCCCTTGCTCGGTTCGCTGCTCTAAGTTTTCATGATAACGATATCCTGAGATCGGTTTAGGGTTTAGGGTCCTGAAACTCCCTCGAAGCTGGATTCCAGCGCCCCGTGAACGCCCAAATCCTGCACTGTGCATCCGAAACCTTCTGCCATGTATCCTGTATGCCCCAAACTTGGCACCTGTTCAAAGGTAAGGGGGCCCTTAACCCTAACATGGCCCTACATCTTTTCAGAGGTAACCCGGCCGAGCTTCTCCTTGTAGAAGTCGGCCTGTGCCTTCGGGATCAAGGAATGTAGGAAATGCAAGCTTGGTTTAGGCGTTTAGGGTTTATGGTTATACAAGCTTACTGTACGGGTGGTGAGGGGCTCGGAGTTTCAATGTTTAGTGCCTCAGGTGCTAAGAGCTGCTAAGAGTCTAAGGATGAACGGGTTGGAGGGTTTAGGAAAATTGAAGTCTAAGAAGGATTAACTGACCAGTGGTTTTGGGGGTTCCCTTGGCTCTTTAGCTCCTTATGTAATAGGGATTATCATCATCCCTGGCTCCTTAGCTCCTCCAATATAAATGGTTAGTTATGGAGTGTAGGAGTATGTAGGAGTGTAGGGGCTTCGGGCTGTCTCGGGCGGTGCGATTCAAGCTTACGTTTTGAGGCTATGCAAGCCATCTCCGACGTCCACGGTCCGCCTTAACACGAAAAGGTTCTACCTAAAGGACGTATATAAGGCACTCATAAGGAACCCTCAAAAGGCAGGTTCTTGAGGCTTCGGGTTCAGGTAGGCAATACCAGGCGAGGTCTACCTGAATTACGGTTTTGGAGTTTGAGTCTGTGAAGTTTGGCATGTTGGGGGGGGGGGGGTCTCGGGTATGTACAGCACACCGCTCAGAAAGCTTCCAGGCAAGTATAGGCAGCTCCGCAGTTGCACACGAATCTGCGGGTATTACTCGGCATCCTAGCATAGGCATAGCCCCAATGACAAAGCCTCTGAGCCAGTCCTTCGATGCGAATTCCTTCTGTGCCTTTCAGGTATTCGCACTCGAGCCTCGACCATCCCTGACTTCAGACTGTGAAAGCCTTAATAGTTAGAATAGGGCTTCGGGGGCCCACTATACCATAATTATCACAAGGAACCCCCAGTATAGTATAGGTGCTTAGGCTCCTATATTCGACCTCGACCCTCCATCTATCCTCTATTAGACCCTCAACGCCCCTTATTTGGGACCTTATACCCCTATTTGAGGGTACAAGGAGGGTCCTCGGAAGCCTGAATCAAGGTTTTGAGTGATAAGTGATAAGGGGTTTCTATACCCTCGGGCCTGCAGTCTAAACCTGCTTCCCGCGGTTTAGGGTGTAGGGTTTGAGGGTTTAGGGTTTTAGGGTTGTAGGCTTCAGGGTTTTAGGGCTTTAGGGTTTTAGGGTTTAGGGTTTTAGGGTTTTAGGGCTTTAAGGTTTAGGATTTTAGGGTTTCGGGGTACAACTAGCTAGCACGCGCCCGAATTAGTAGCTTCCTTCTTCGTGCAAAAACTTTTTAAACCGTAATGATACAGGCATACACCAGTGACTAGTAGACTAGTCTATGGTGCGGCTTAGAATGTGAATACCATGCGGGCGTTCATGATCGGCTGCTCTCCACTGACAAAGCATCACTATAATTCAGCCTGTTACCCTCCAAGCTGGCAACAAGGCTTCTTTTAAATAGCGAACTACACACTTTTTTGCCTAAAACCTAAAACCTTAAACCCTACACCCCTGTTCCGAAGTGTTGCCAAGGAGAGGCACCTCGAGGCACGTAACCGCGTTGGCGGCGGGGGGCGGCTTCCTTGGAGGACTGGCGAAGAGAAGCTTGCAGCGACTTGGCGCTGGCGTGTGTTTCTTGACTGGTGAGCGAAGCTATGGCTTGGAGTTTAGGTCTTGGCATGTTTGATTTAGGGTGTAAGGGGGGTTTAGGACATAGTGTTTGGGATTTAGGGTCTAAGGGGGACGCCTCAACACAAATACGAGCATCAGAGTTCTCAGCGTACCGCTCATGAATGTATGACATGTGAAGAAATCGAGAAAGTGACCATGCACATACATGTGTCGTGTGAAATTTTCCGTGATCACCGGTGCATGCTTTTCTTGGGAACGGGTGTGGCGGGGGAATCGACGACTCTCGAAGAAAACCACACTAGTAGGCCATAGCCCGCACAATCGATTGCTAAAGCTTGCATAAAACTAAAGCTTCAAGAAAGGCCCCCAAGCAAGTCGAGGTCGAGCACAAAAGATGAGCCCTAGTCGCTGATCCTGAACCCAAACTTGAACGAGCTAGCTTCGAACCCGACAGGTCTGAAATATCAAGCATCTTAGGCCTGCAAAAGCCGAGATAATGCCCGACACAGCTGATCGATGGTAGCTCGAGTTCATACTATGACCAGTAGGCACAGTACTTCATACAATGATGTGTTGCCCCTGCTTTCACGAATTCTCGCCTTCACGACATGGAACCTTGTCCGTCCAACCAGCTCTCCGTCCTATAAACGCTACAGCTGTGACACGCCAAAATCCTCAAGCGCCCATCTACAGCTGTCCCAGATGAAACCTGGGGACCATTTTCAAGCCGACAAACAAGCGTTAAAGCAGAAAGCATGATTGCTACCACGTTGGTTCTGGAAGCTTCTCATTAAAATAAATATCGGGGTCCAAACATTGTATCGCTCCAAGCCTCATGAAACATGATGTTCTTTGCATGACCCTGAACAAATGCTGCAAAGGTTCTGAGTTGGGGAGGACCTTCCCTTTGCCACGCCCAACAACATCCCTGACAAAATCCCGAGGAAACCCTTAAGCCTAAATCCTGTTTTAGCACAGGATTGTGCGAATCCTGCCTGGATGTGCCGCACCATAAACCCTAGACCCTAAATCCCAAACCCTATGCAGCCAGGGCACTGAAAGGTGAAAGAGTGAAACTGTTTTGCCATTCGCGCCGCAGACTCAACAGCCACGTCACTCGACAAAGACCGTTCATCATTCCAGCTTATAAAGTGGGCTGCAGGATCCTGTGGCTTTTACGAGGCCCTAAGCTTGAGACATGAAGCTGAGCTGCGAGTGACCATCCTTTTGTGGGGTCGCTTGTCGAGTGATCTCTGCTGTGGTCTCCGGCCACTCGGGTCATCAGATTACGACGATGGTGGCTGGAATTGGCGCACGCTCATCATGTGATTGTTGGTGCCTGCATCGAAAGCAAGAGCGAGATGATCGGAGAGAGAAGCACGACTGAACGTTGTTGGCAAACGCAATCCTCAACACAAGGATGATGATGATCATCATCATCTTCTTCATGATCATCGTCAACATCACTATTATGATCCTGATGGTAATAATGACGGCGAAGACATCAAGCATCATCATCGTTCTGACTACTGACGCCTTTCCGTTGCGGCATCTTCTCACCCTGTTATTTCCCCTAAACCCTCTTTGCATCCAGGCCTATTTCGACTAAACCCTAAACCCGCCTAAACCCTAAACCATCGCCTCATCGGCCGGAGAACGAAACCTGAAACTCCCAACATGCTCAGACCAGTGCCTCCCTCTGGCGGCGTGGTGTTCCACTGAATCTGGGTCGCGGCTCAGGCTTTTGGGTCTACTATAAGAGCCTTAATACTTAGAATAGAGTTTTGGGGTCCATGTCACTATAATTATAATCACGAACCCCGAAAATAGTATAGGTCATTATGATGGCCCCTCTATCAAGGAGTCTTGGGTGTAAGACGATTGGGAACTGAACTCGCATGTGTCCTCTGAAAGACTTTCTTCCTTGAACGAACGCTGACGAAGTAGCATTACCCATCCGTGCAGAGCAGGTCACCGTGGTCTTTATTCGGGCTTCTCGGACCTGTTCGGAATCTCTAGATCTCGAGGTAGTCACGCTACTGGAGAGCCAGTACATTTCTCGTTTCCTACAAATCTTACCTACACCTGCTCGAAAAAGTATAGAGCAAGATTCCGATTCACACCTGGGCTGTCCAAGGTTACCACGTCCCAAAACATGTTCTCATAATGCAGGTGCAGGGGGCGAAGTGCGTAGAACAGGGTTTGGACGTAGTTCTCTTTTGCCATATTCGCAAGCAAGTAGATAGTAAGTAGTTGTTTTCAAGACTCGTATATTCACCTGTGCCGATTGGGCGGAGAACCTTCAGCATCATTGAACCCCGTTCACCCTGGTCATTGCTACAGACACCTCAATACTTCGCCATGCAATTGCGACTGGAACGCCAAAACTTGTTAAAGCCCCCCACAAAACTCAGGTGCCAGTAAGGCAAGGTCAAGAAACCAGGACAGCTGTGATGTCGTCACAGTAGTCGCCACAAACATGGGCCCATCGCTTGCGGCTGGCTGTCGTGATGAACTCAACCTGTCATTCGCTGCGGGACTCAGGGACTCGGAAGGTGCATTTGCGAAGCAAGCATTTGGCCTTGAGGTTTCGAGGCTAGATCTAGAATCTAGTTTGCAGCATCAACAAAACCCCTCTATAGTGGTGCCAACACTGGAGTGATTTTAGTTTCCTCGCGGACAAGCATGCGAAACAAGAGTCCCCCCAAACTACACAGGCAACATGAGCGTTCAAAGTTTGATTTGAAGCTGTCCGCGGGGTCGGCATTCAAGTGTTAAATGCTTCCGTGTCTGAACCGCCCAACTCAAAAATCAGACCTGAATGCCGTCAAAAGCAGAATCGAAACCCCTTAGCTCTGCCAAAAACAGACCAAATGCTCTCCAAGGTGCTGTTTCTCTTGGACCCTTCAGCCGAAGCTTCTTGGAAGTGAGGCTGCAGCATTCCTCGCCTTCTATGAACTCCTCGGATGAGGATTTGGGCTTCGGCTTCGGTGTTTTAGAGTTTGAGGGTTCCATCGGTATTGCTTGTTTTCCGTGTGGCTTCTGGCTAGCCGAAGCTCAGCTATCACAGTAAACCAAGATCTGTCGTCGCAGGATGCTTCTGACGACAGCTCTCAATGCACGTGTCACACACACACACACACTTAGCACCGGAGGGATGGTCAACCTAATGGTGTAGCTGTGAGACCTTGCTCGTCGACATGTTCACTACGATGAAGTGCCGACGAGGATCCCAGATGCCATCAGATGCCACAATGGCATACCACTGGTCGTTCGGCTGCATCAAGAACTTGTGGTACTCTGGATCGCGGGAAATGCCAGCCTCCGACTCCGACTGTCTTGTTAGACTTCAGGAATGTTGCATTTGCTTTTGAAGGGGGGGCGGCCGGCCCGTAGTCTAAGTCCATCGAACTACCAGCGTTTAACCAGCCATGCGAACCCTCGCAAAAGTAGTTTGGCTCGAATTATGGGGGCGCTTGGCCGACGAAGCCAGCCAGGAAGATACAACAAGCATCATTGAATTTCAGATGTTGCCACATACCCAGCTATCCGGAGAGGGTTTCGCATCATCCGAGATCCGAGCTCCAAAGCAACAACAACCTGCATCCGAAACCACTGCGAACCGAACGCTGAACCCTCAACTACCCAAAGACTCCAATATCCCTTTACTAAGGAATATCCCTTAAATTATACCATATTAGCGATCCTACTATACTTTCGAGTATATACTTTATTAAGCAATGTTGGAATCTCTGGGTAAACAATCCACCACCACTTCAAAAGCCCTCGGACACAGCCTCGGCAATTTGCAAGCTTGAAGCCCAGTTGGAGCCCATTAGCATCCCACGATGCACTGACTCCTTACACAATCCCAACACCTTACCCTACAGTAGAAGCCAGAAAGTTGGAATATCATTATCGTAACCCCTTTAAGGTAAATTATAGGGGATCCTACCATGAAACCATATTCCAACTTTCTGGAGTTCCCTTTAGAATGTTGCTCACGCCCCTTTACAAATCCCGGCAAGCCTGAAGCTGCAACAGCAGGTTGGAAAACCAATACGCCGGACGTTTTAACAAAAGACTAAAAAGCAGGAAGTGAACCCTCAGGTGTTCCTGAAAGGCTTCACATTACATTGTGTTATATTGTGGTACATTGTACTGTGCTATCTGATCTTTTCATTCGTTGCTCTGCTCTTCTCTTGTTAGCAGTTCTAATACAGTTTTGCTATATGTTGTCATATGGCGACCTTTCTGATATTACATGTGTTCTCATGTGCTAACTTGTAAATAACATTTCCTTTCCTGTAGTTGCACCTTGTATGTTCTACCGCCAGATGATATCCGAAACACAAAGTGCTCAACCACGCATGTGTCCAGGGTTCCGGGCGCAGGCCGTGTCTCCAAACGCACGGGACATCGTGAGTCCCGGGAAGTTGGAGCCTGATATTTGGCGTGTTTGCTTTCTATTCTTGTGTGCTGCCGACTGCAAGTACATGACTATGCAATCAACAGAAGCCGTAACATTAATGTAGACTCCTGGTCTATAACCTCCCTTTTTCTGAGATATGAGGGGCCTGAATATTCGGATCCCTATTGAATATAGATAAGCATAGAGAAGCGAATATAAGTTTAAATAAAGGCATGAATAAAAGTGTATCTCTAGACAGATAATATAGGCATGGATATAGGTATATGCCTTGTGAAGGAAGCGGGCTCAATACGTATAGTGAACCTCAGAAAACTGGAACATACATTTGGGATACTTAGTGCTGGGATCCCCTAAACTCAAGGGCACGAGGATACTGATGTCCCAACTTTCTGGCTTCTAATTTCAGACTCATGAGCCCGCAGGGTTCAGGTTTTCAAGTCTTAGCTCCCTAAACCCTAAACCGCTCACGGAGAGAAGACCACGCTGCCTCAATATGGGTGTGTCGGGGCTTTGGGGTTTCAGAGAGTGGAGGTTTCCACGGGTTGCGACGAGGGTTTACCCTCTCACAACTCGGTCATGCCAGGGTTTAGGGTTTAGAGGAAAGCCAGCTTCGAATTCAGGCTTCGCTTTTCGCTGTCTTCGCGATGTTTCTTTGGGAGTTTTCATCTAGGGAATCGAGTTTGGCCGGATGATGTTATGCATTGGAGCTTCTTTTAAGTGGGATCGAATGGTTGCAAGGGTCAGCTCACCTCGGGGCCGGAACACATCACACTGACACTCTACTATCATGTAGGTGTGGACCCAGCTAGTTTCGGGTTCTTTCGGGCTTGAGGACGTGGATCTCTCAAACCAAAAATGCTGGCCCTCCGCTCCCTTCAGAAAGCGAAAGCCTAGACCCTAAACCAGCTCCCCACCCGCAGCTAGAGCTTAGAAGGCTTCGGTGCCCAACCTAAAGCCCTTGCAGCCCTGCAAGCACTTTGTCTCCGAACCAACTTCATGCCTAGACCTCTGACACCCAAACCATTGAGCCCCAAGTCCGCACCCTGAGCCCGTAAACCTCTTGCAAGCTACACCCCTAACTAATATAATAGACGCCAGTTCCCTATTCTAGGTAGTAGAGGCCCCGGTAAATCACCCTTATTATAATGGTCCTCATAGAAAAAACTAACCCCTCCTTCTACAGGAGCCCTATTCTATTTGTAGAAACCCCTATCTTGTCCCCTGCCTTTCAAGTAGATCCGCCAGCTGCCCTCATCTACCTCCCTCACTTCGCTTCCTTCGGCCTCCAACCGTGCCTCCGCTTTGGGTTCTTCGGTTCAGGCATATTGTTGTGATTATTAAGGTTTAGGGCTTGGGGTTTAGGGATTACTGTCATAATTGAGAATGCGATCATTTCGTCTTGTCGTTATTGTCCTAATTGTTTTGACAGGGTTCCGGATGGCCCGAAAGCCCCTGCAAGTCTGATAGGGCTTAGGACCGCTTACGCGTATAGGGCTGTCGCAATTTGTTTAGAATTTAGAAGATGTCCGGCTGAAGGCCTGAGGGATCCTCTTCGCATGCTGCTGTGAAGGTGTTCTACGGCTCTGTAGGGTTCTTACTTTTATGAAAGCTTTAGGACCGCAGAACTTCGAAGGCATAAACCCTTGTGAGAACGATCCTAAGTGTATGTCGAGAACACCGCACTGCTCAATAATTGCAGCCCTCCATGTCGAGCCCGAAAACCTAAGGCCAAACGCTGACACTGATCCTTCAAACCGAAGTCTGACAAAAAGACATCATACCCCTACCTTAACAGCCTTAACCTACCAAAACCTGCCTTTTTTGGTAGAGTCCCTATAAAATTCCATAATGGGGTTTATGGTAGGAACCTCCAAAAAAATCGGGTTTGGTAGGTTCAGGTGCCTCGCAAACCCCTAATACAGGTGAACCTGCGATGACATCTTCTAACCTAAGCCTTGGACTCGTCAACCTTGAATCTGAATACACCTACGACTATTTGGGAGTTTCCGAAATTTGGGGTCCTTATTTTGGGGTCCTTATAATAAGGATCCTATAGTATTTAGGGTGCTATATTAGGGTCCCCTACTATTTTCGGAAACTCCGATTTGACGCCCTTTATTATACCCTAGCAACCGAACACCCCACCCGGCAACTTGAATCTTTAAAGCCTGAATTCCGAACATCCTAGGAACCCTTGTAGCAACGCTTATGGTCCAATTATTGTAAGCCTTGTCGAACCCTCATACCCTAAATCCGACAGCCTGGGCAAGCTTAGACCTTCTGACCGCCCAAACCCTGGAACCCTAAACCTTCAACGGTACCAGTCCTGCACAACCCTTGTATGAACGCTCAAATCCCTCTCCAACCCTGAAAAGCCCGATCTAAATCCCACCAAAATACCCAAACCTTAGAACTTGTTTGCATCAGGACTTGTGCAAACCCCTGAACCCCTTTTTGCAGCAGGCCTCGTTGTCCAGCAGCCCGGTTACAGCAAGAGCCCCCCTTTCCCCCGCTTCTTCAAAGCGCCCCTAAACCCCTAAACCCTAAACCCCTTACCCCCTAGACCCCTGAACCCCTAAACCCTAAACCTCACACCTTGCATCCCCAAACCCTGGAACCTAAAACACGCACACGTCAAAGGCCCACGGACCGGCCTTCTCTTCGGGAAGCTCAGGTTTGTGGTCCTGTGTGTGTGTGTGTGTGTCTGTCTCTGTGTGTGTGTGTGTGCGTTTTTGTTTGTGTTTGTGATTGCACGTGTGCGTTTTGTTTTGCTTGTGTTTGTTTGTGTTTGTTTGTATGGTTGGTTGTTGATTTGCTTGTCAGTTTGCTTGCTTGTTTGCTTTGTTGCTTGCTTGCTGGCTTGTTTGCTTGCTTGTTTGATTGATTGTGTGTTTATCTGCTTGATGGTTCGTTTGTTTGCTTGCTTGGGTGGGTGGACGGGTGGGTTGGTTTGGTTATGCTAAGCTTGGTTTGCTGTGGTTTGCTTGTTTGTTTGTATTTGCGTGTTCGTGTGTGTATGCCTATATACATATATAGACATTTGTGTACACACAGATAACTATAGAAAGATAGATGCATTGATTCATGTATACAGTTTTGGAGACTCTGGAGTGCAGAACCGTAAAATTTCAGTTCATGGCCTAACAACTTACGCTTCTGAGCAAGATTATGTCGAGCAGCTGGTGGTAGCCCGTGGAACTGGCTAGGATGCCTCTGGGAGATTCTAGTTTAAACCGTAAGACGACGCTGATGAGGCTGTTGAGGCGGTGTAGAAATAACGAACCAACTCTCCCCGAGGCTGTACCATTTCCGAAATTAACTCGCCTTCCAGAGGTATCTCGGGCTACCTCTCAGCTACGGGGTTTAGGCAAACCAATCTCAGCACCACTGGCCCCACATCTAGTGCCTCGGAAGACTTAAGCTGCGTAAAGCTGCATGCTGTGTACACCTACTGGATTTCCCCAAAATCAAAAACATCAGAATGACCTTGAGAATCGACACTAAACTGGTCAATCAAAGCGTGCACGCGAAGACTTAAATTGCAGAGGCCCTTTGATCGCAATTGAAACGACACCTTCCGACAAACCACTCGCAGTCCTTGGTACAGAAGATCATGCGCGAGTCCCGGCGATTCCATGACCCGAGCATGATCCGTGCATCGCCGATGAAAGCAATGTGAACCTAGGCAACCCAGGACGTCAAGTTCCAAGTTAGGTGCCGGTATGAATGGCAAGAATTATGACTCTATGACTAATCATTCTGACCCGCACAGTCTTCACCTCCGAGCTGAAAACTAAACCCAAATGCCTTTCAGCAGCGGACCTCTCAAGAGTCTAAATCCAACTGCAGGTAGCCTCTGGAAAACATACGTTAGTGCTACATGTATGTCCTATATCATAGCGTAGACAATCCAGCTCAGCTTCCTCACTAGACTTCCTCTGCTGGTCGCGGCTTCGGGCCATGGGCCTGGAATTCGGGAAGGGACACTCGAGTCCGTTGCTGTGTATCCCTAACCGGTTTAAACCCTAAGCCGCAATGATGTAGAAATGGCCACAGCCCAGCCTCGACGAGGAGTACACGCCAAGCATCCCACCATCCCAGCCTGTCAAAACCTTCTAACCTGAAACCAAAAGCCTGAACATCCCCAGCACCCTTGAAACGAAAGATCCTAAGATGCCCTTAAAGCTTAAAAGGCCGAGCTGCCGTCTGTTCCTCCAGCACCAGGCAGGAGCCCGCCGCTCCGGAGGCTTCGATGTTGATGTTCTGCTCACGGCCTCGGGGGCTCGGTTCAAGGCTCCCGAGGACCCAAGCTTCTTTACTTGGAGGGGCAGGGGACTTAGTAAGTAGAGTTATAAGTACCCTAAATGGAGTTACCCCAATCATAACCCTACTTAGAACCTACTTACTACGTCCCCTGCCCCAAGTAGGTTTTCACTTCGAGGCTTAAGGGCTCAGACCAGTCTCGAAATGTAGGGCCTGGGCGATTTGAGGAAGCAAATTGGGGGTCCGGGCGGTTTAGGGTTTAGGGTTTAGGGTTTTGGGTTTAGGGTTTTGGAAAGGTATTCAAGGAATAAAGAAAGGGGTTTGTCAGGTGTCCAGAAGTACTTATAGGATGTCTCGAAAGGCTTTCATGGTAGGGGTGCATTACAGTATGACTGTATGGCTATATATGGACAGTACGGAATATAATATTACCGGCTGGTCAGAACGGTACATGGACCAGCCCTTTCCTTACGAAACGCTTGGTTTGATTGGGGAGACGCCGAGGGAACCCCTCCTGCATCAAATCCGAAACCTTACATCCTGAAGCCTTTTGCATCCGAGCTTGGGAAGTCGCCGCAAAACCCCAACATTAAACCAACCCTAAACCCTGAACCCTAAACCACGACTTCTCCGAGGATGCCTTGGATGATCACATGTGATCTAGGCTCTAGACACAGATGCTAGCCTGGGCTTCTTTCCCATATCCTTAATATACCGAAGATCGGTGTCCATTCATCTTCGCCTGGGGACCCTGTATTGAAGAAGTCAGGCTCCGACCCCAAAATCATGCAGGGATCCAAATATTTACCAGCACTGTTTTGGAGTTCCTGATTCTAAATATAGACAAACACACCCCACAACCCTATTCCAATCATTAAGGCTCCTGTACTATGTGGCTTCAGGCCTTACACAAACGACTCAAGAATCAGCCTCAGCATGTCAGGAAGCTCAAGACGCAAGCCGGAAGAACGGCGGTATTCAAGGCATGTTTAGCTGGTGATACTAAGTGTGTTTACAGTCCATCAACCTGGCATGGCAACCAAGCATTCAAGCCCAACGTTTTTGGTCAGTTCTGGTCATACTGATGATCATGTGTATATGAGACGGACGTCCCATTCCCAGTCCTACCGTACGTCTTCAGCTGCCACTGCTGCTACTGAAAATTACTACTTACTTCTACTGCTACTGCGACGACGGCAACAACGACCACCACTTCTTCTTGGCAAACTGCCGCCATCACCAGCACCAGCATCAGCACCGCCGCCACCAAAACCGCTACCACTAGTAGCAGCATCATGACGACTACTGCGGCTACCGGCTGGCCGAGGTGCAAAAGTTCTCCAAGTCTTCCTGGGCAGGTTGCAGGCCTTTTTGTGTCTTTTTGCCTAAAGCGTTGAGGGTTTAGGATCTGCCTGGTTTGGTGCTGCAGGATGGAAGGCTGAAGCAACGCGGTCGAGCTTTCATCTTACTCGCACAATTTGGTTGGGCAGTGGGGTCACACTCGCACAAGGCAGGCAAGTCAAGGCTTCACCGACAAGCGTCCGTCCTGGCTCACCTTCGATTTGGGATCTTGGCGTTAAATTTTTCCTGTGCGTCCGGGTAGTCTCCTGGCGTCTCCTGCTGGTGGTTCCGTTGAAGGGATCCTGAACAAGGGTCCTATTCGGGTTACTAAACTGGGTATTATGGGGATGTAATATAGGTAATATGGGTCTACTTGTGGTCGTTGTCATTTGGTCGCGCTCGTCCTCGTCGTAGTGGCCGTCGTGCTGGTCATGGTCGTCTTGGTCGTGGTCGTCACAGGAGCCAAGGTGCTCTATCACTTTTGCAATCGTTGCTGGCATAATGCTTGGCAATGACCCTTGAGAAAAGTCTGACAACGAGTGCCGAAACCCTTGCAGTGAATCGACATTTGGGAGTTTCCGAAAATAGGGGACCCTAAAATAGTACCCGAAATATTAGGATCCTTATTATAAGGACCCCAAAATAAGGTACCCCTAATTTTCGGAAACTCCCATTTCGGAGTTGGAGACTGTTTTCGAAACTCCCACTCTGCGAAACTCCAAAACAAGAAGTCCGGGTCCTGGACCAATCGGCCATAAACCGAACTGTGCTTTGGAGTACCTCTTCCCCCCCAAAACCTCAAACGGTACAGCAAAAACCCCTGAAGCGCCAACTGAGACCCTCGTTCCCCACCCCTCCTACTTTGCAGCCCGCTTCCCTCCCTTGTGATTTAGGGTTCAACCGAAACCCGCACTGCTCTGTTTTGAACCAGACACACCCACCATCAGGGACGATTCGGCTCGAGGGTTAGCAGTTTCCCAGAGACTCCAATATCCCTTAATAAGGGAATATACCTGAGATCATATTAAGGATCCTACTATAACTTAAGGTATATTCCTTAATTAAGCGATACTGGAGTCTCTGGGTTGTAATATTCCCACTCCCCCCGCAACTCTGCCCGCCTGTGCTTTGGCAAACGCCTCCTGGAGTGCCAGTTCCCAGTTCTTGGCGAAGTGCTCACTCTTCGTCAGGAAATACCTTGTAGGACTTTATATGCTTCATGGTTGGGATCGATCAAAAATTTGAAGTTTTATTCCTTGTTGGGCTTAAGTACCCATAAAAATGTAACATGCCACCCAACTATGCTAAAGTTATGGCCTTGAAGGACTTATGCCGGGTTGAACAAAGTTTCCTCCTACCCTGGTCTACGCACTGTGGCCCGCAAAGTACGCAGTTTAGGTGTGATGGTTCCATTGTTGAGGATGCTTGCTTCTAGCCGCGGGGCTGCCGGGGGAGATGAAATCTGACTCAAAAGCCGTCTGGCTAAAGCAGAGCGCAAGCTCTTAAGGGAATTCAACCCCCCACAGCATCACAACTGAATACCCTAAACCCCAAACCCTAAGGAGATGTGAGAGGCTGCGGCTGTTTCCGATTGCTATTTGCAACGACGGAACGTTGTTGTCAGATGACTATGGCAGCTTCCAGTACTGGAGCGAAGGAATCATTATTATTATTACTATTATTCTTATTATTATTACTATTACTATTACTACTACTACTACTACTATTACTATTACTATTACTATTACTATTACTATTACTATTACTATTACTATTACTATTACTATTACTATTACTATTACTATTACTATTACTATTATCCCTAAATCCTCCCTCTGAGGCATTACAAACCCAACCACTCAAACACACACACGCACACACACACACACACATACACACACCCCTGTCTGTCTCGCCTACCAAGCTCAAGAACCAAACTAAGCGATCATACAAGCAAAGTACTTACTGACTACAACATCTCCGTTCATGACACCTGTAAGTGAACGCACGTAGCTCTTTGCACAATTAATGACCCAGGACGTCCCTGAAAAATGCTAGCGGATGCTAGCATTAGGACTACATGACAGGGCCCCCCCCCCCCCAAAGCATATGCATGCAATGTCAGCGTTACGTTGGCTACTCGGGGGGCTGGGGCCATAGCCTGCGGCGAGATGCGGAATGGTCTGCACAAGTCGGAAAGACACGAGGTGACCGAAGGGGCCGTGGCCGTCACAAACACCGTACATTGTTATTGCCCCCACGTGGTGCACGAAGAAGTTGTCCTGCACATGGGTTAGTGTCCACGGTGCCATGCATCACAGGTGCTATGTAGGTCATTATGAATTAAGGACACAAGGCTTCAAACGCCGAGCAACATCCTTGGCAATGGATTCAATAGCCCACGGCAAGAGCCCCTCTGAGTCTCCCCTCAGACATGGGTGGAGCTCTGCACGAGTTGATTCCTTGAGCATAGCCTTGCCGGAAGTAGCTGAATTCAAGAGAGCATAGCAGTTGCGTCCTGGTTGGGGGTTGGATCCGAAGCAGACTTTTGGCCTCAGATGGGTGGATGAATCAACGCAAAGGATGACAGCTCTGCGGTGCTAAGCATACACCAGGTCTATCAAACGCCCAGCCGTCAGGGCCAGTTTCCTGCCATGCGGCCCTTCTGACAGATCACGGCAATCTCGGTGGCCTGCAATGTTCCGCACGAATCAAGCGCAACCCCGTATAATCCCGTATACTGTATACAACACATCGATACCTCCCTGACAGAAGCAAGCCTTTGCTTGAGAATCGCACAGCCCGCTTCCAAAAGCCGTTATACCCGATGTTGCCAGCACGGCGCAGTGGATGTCGCGGCAGTCATGAGAGTAGTGTCTGTCTGTCTCTCTCTGGGCCCCTCACAGACTCCAGTCGATCAGGCTACATAGACTAAACTTCACGTGGACTCTCTCGCTACCTTAATCCTGAAATACCTGACTTTTTACCGTTCCTTATTTTGATTTCCTTATATAAGTCCCTAAAAAGGTAGGTTATTCGGGGTTAAGGTAGAGCTGAAAGGTGACATCGACTCAAGTAGGCCGATGCTCCCGAAGCCGGACCTGTCCAGGCCCACAGTCCCAAGCCCGAAACCATTTTGGGGGGTCCTTATTATCGTTAAGAGTATAATATAACCCAAAAACCTAGTCAGGCCCTATTCTAATTATCAAGGCCCGTATACTATATAACCACGCGCACGACATCTAGCGAGAAGTATTCGACCCGCACCCCCAAACCTGAGCTAGGAGACGCTTTTAAAGCCTTTGAAAAAACATTAGTAGGTAAGATCCTCTTAAGCCCAATAAGAGCAAATATGAGATGTCCCAAAGCCCTACCTAGTTCGGCCTGCTTCAGCTTCGTGGCAGCCTGCCAGGTGTAAAAGTCCTCGTCTCCTGCATCCCCACGGAACCGAAGTTGGCCTTTGAGGCTTTGCAAGAAGTTTCCGAAAGACTAACCACCAAGTCGACAGCCCCCTCGGAACCGCAATAAAAACTTTGTCTACGATAAGTGACCGCTTGCGGTGCCTTTTATTGGCTACAGATACGTAAGCGTAAACTTAAACGGCCTATATACACTATCAAGGCACCAGAATGAACAGTGGCAGCCTGCTGCTACGAACCTCCAATCACTCGTGATTGCATGCACAGGAGTGCAGACAAACGACAGAGCTCAACACTTGCACAACCAACCGGTAATCGCAGCACAGATCGTGAAAGGCGTCGTCGTCTCAGAACAGGAAACGCAATGAAACCCCAACCCCCAACAGCCCAAACACGAATTCAAATTGAGTTCTTCGTGTCGAAGTGTTGAGTAGTGCTGGATGACCCAGAAACACAATATCATAATGTGATGTGAGAATGTATATCTGTATGTATACACATACATAGATACACACATACATGCATGCATACATACATAAACTCACACGTATATGCCTACATACATATACGTATATACACACACATACCTACATATGCGGTCACCATCGGTCACCCCTGCATATATAGATCATATAGGTATGTACATACAGGAGCACTTGTATACACATTTGTAAAATAAAAATTACCCCTCTACACAGAGGTTTGTTCTATCTACATGTGTATTTATAAAGCTCCAACTCATAGGTCCATGCATCCATCCGAACATACAAATTCTACAAACTACGACAAACTGGAGGCATGGATACGTGTATGCATAGCTGCCTACCTGAGAACCTACCTAGCACGCGGGCCCGCATACGCACGCAAGTAAAAAGAACAAGAGCGAGAGAGAGGGAGAGAGAGAGCGAGAGAGAGAGACCTGAACTGTCCCAGTCCTCGCTGACCTTTCTCGAACTTCGTTCGGCAGTGAATGTGCTTGTCCATCGTGAACTTCTGACCCGGCACTACGCCGCCGAACATCATCACGGAAGCCTGGGTCTGACTTAAACATTCACACCGCGTACTGCCGCCGAGGCCGTGCAGAAGGTGCTGAACACCCATACTAGCATCGTAGTAGTAGCAGTAGCCGCAGTATTCGTAGTATTCGTAGTATTCGTAGTAGTAGTAGTAGTAGTAGTGGCAGTTGCAGTAGCAGTAGCAGTAGTTGTCGTAGTAGTAGTCGTCGTCGTAGTAGTAGTAGTAGTAGTCGTCGTCGTCGTCGTGGTAGTGGTAGTGGTAGTGGTAGTGGTCGTGGTCGTGGTCGTGGTCGTAGTAGTAGTAGTAGTACTACTACTACTACTAGTAGTAGTGGTGGTGGTAGTGGTAGTGGTAGTGGTAGTGGTAGTGGTAGGGGTAGGGGTAGGGGTAGGGGTAGGGGTAGCGGTAGGGGTGGCAGCAAAAGAAGTAGTAGCAGTAGTATTCGTGGTGGTGGTGGTGGTGGTGGGGGTAGTAGTAGTCGCAGTAGGCATGCAATGGTAGTAGTTGTTGTTGCTGTGCAGCAACCGCAGTAGCAAAACCTGGTAAGATGACCTTCGCACGCAAGTATGATAATGATGGTCCTGATGACTCCAGCAATGATAGCTAGCAGCAGACTGAGTGAGCATGAGCATTACCACGATGGCCGCAACCATCGGAAGCGCTGTGGTCCTCACGATCCTCCTCATCATCCACAGCTTCACCATTGCCACAGCAACGTGGCAAGAAGAAGTAGAAGCAGCCACACATCCGAAAAGTCAAAACCCCCGGCCATCGACTAAAAAACTGAGACTACTCAACCCCTGGTGTGGGGCTCTCCAAAAGTTCGAAGAAGCCCACACGCCCTCCCCGGAATACACGAAACAAGAAATTCAAAGCCACCCACCCCTGCAACCGAGGTGCATCGTCGACCACATGGGCATCGCTGGGTGTTACAAGTGCTGGGTTCTTGAAGTCCTCACGTGCTTGCTTTGATCCATATATAAGATGGCCGTACTTACATTGATGAGTGCTTGTATATAACTCAATTGCAGACAATGGGCCTATATTTCGGAGTACCTACAGCTCTATGACTCTAATATATAGCTACCTATGAGCCATTAGCCTTTGACTCTCAAGGGAAATGAATGTTCGAACCTATGTGGAGCTGCATGGAAGTAGCAAAATTAGTTCGAACTTTTACGCGCACATTTCACTGGATGCAATTCTCTCATTATATGTTATATATTTAGACCGCTATGTTAAATGACGGGTCATTGTTTGGTCAACCCCTGTATTATTCGATCTCATACTAAACCGTATCAAACACTAGCACATGAACCCTGAACCGTCTTCTCTAATTTGCCTGAACGAACTAAGGACCTTTGGCCGCCGGAGACACCGTCCGGCTAGAATGGCAACCCAAAAAAACTCGCTTCAAAATAGACAGAGGGAGTGGATGCTGCAGGGCATTGGGCTACCCTACAACCCTTCAAAGCAATCCCCTATTGAAGTCTTTTCAAACACCCTAGAGCAGCGGCATATAAACTAAGAAAGTCCCATTAACCCTGTAAACTCTCTTTAAACCTCAACCCTAAAAAGCCCTAGATCTGCCATCAACCGCATAAACCCCATGAGCGCCAAACCCTCCCCATTAAGCTCCCCAGAGACTCCAATATCCCCTAATTAAGGAATACTCCTTATAAACCATAATTAAGGATCCTACTATAATTTAAGGTCTATTCCTTGATAAAGGGATATTAGGATCCCCTAAACCCTATAGATCCCTTATAGATCCCTTAAAGGAACTCTATAGGTATATTCCTAAATTAAGGGATATTGGAGTCTCTGGGATTAAGCCCCGGTCTCCTGCGCAACCTTGTCTGCGAGGGTCTCCGCAGGAGCCTCGCTGGCTGCCTCGCTCACCACCTTCTTCCTGAGCTTAGAACTCATTGGATTCTAGAAGGGTTCTATATGGCGTATGGGGCTCATCGGGTTCTATAACAATTAAGGGCTCTATCAGGGATATTCTTCCTGAGCTTAGAGCTCATTGGGTTCTACAAGGGGTATGGAGCTCGTCGGGTTCTATAATAAGGGTTCCTATCAAGGGTATAGCCCCGTCTTCCTGGGTCTAAGGCTCAGCGCGCACTACAAAGAGTCTAACACCTTCTTACTGTGTTTAGGGCTCATGGAGTTGTATAGGGGTTTCCGGTAAATTTTACGACGAGGGGTATGACACCGTCTTCCTGGGCCTGAGGCTCGTACAGGGTTCTAAAAGGGCTCCTTTGAGGCTAATATAATCTACTATTTGCTTAAGAGCCCCCCAAAAATAAAAATATATATTCCTTATGGGGGCAATATAGGGATTATTATGTTTTATTTTTTGGGGGTTTCTTAAGCAAATAGTAGTAATTTAAGGCGTTCTTCCTAGATTTGGGGCGGGTAGGAATCTCGAGTTCAGGGTTGACCAAATAGCGAGTTCGCTTGATATTTTGCTGGCAAAGGGCTGAGGGTTCATAGGGGTTAGTGTATAGGAGTTGGGGTTTCAGGCTGAGGGTTTAGGATCAACAGCGCTTGCCGGCATGGTTTAGGCTGAGGGGCTCCCAAGCTTCGTTTAGGGTTTAGGGTTCGTCGAGCAGCCAAGGTTCAGTCACAGGAGCTTATGGGGTTTAAGGTTCTCACACACGGACAGGCCAAGTAAGACTTCTTCATAGTTGATAAGTGCCGGTCCATTCATGGGCTAGTTTCAGAACCTCCCCTCTTGTTCTAGGGTTGATCTTCGGGGGTGTAGAAGGCTCAGGGTTTAGGGTGGTCCACGGTTGTGGGGTTCTCGTGCTCAGGGCATGTAGCTCTTCCGCTGCATCGTCGTGTGAAGAAGTCTTCGGCTCCGCTGTCTGGGGTTTCCGTGCAGCCGGATAGGGCTTTTCCTCTATAAGCCCATGAGAAGCATTATCAACGCATGATCTGATGCGTGGGGGATTGATCTCGACTAGGTTGCTGCTCTCCCCACCAGAGCTGTAATGAATGTAGATGTGGCTGGCTTGCACTCTCCACAGACTGGACCCTGTCTCTCTCACACTTCCACACGTGC
The DNA here is from genome assembly GCA_905221615.1 of Symbiodinium sp. CCMP2592. NCBI lineage: Eukaryota > Dinophyceae > Suessiales > Symbiodiniaceae > Symbiodinium > Symbiodinium sp. CCMP2592. The sequence continues at coordinate 199,294 of CAJNDT010000957.1, read as the reverse complement.
AATCCTATGCAGGCAGAACCGGCGGCCGTTCCTTTTGCACTCACTGCCGGCGGCGGTTCGTCTGTGCAACGGGATAGCTCTGATTGCTCAGGATAGAAGACACTTATAGCACTTAGCTATGGGCATTGACTTGAGCCAAACGTTGCGTGGGCGGTCACATAGAAAGGTAAAGATGAGGGACGCGTAGCGTGCCCCCTTAGAGTCGAGGGACGCGTAGCGTGCCCCCTTCTCTTGCACTTTACACGGTCTTGCTCACAGCTCTTATAGTGACACCTTAGAACTTGACAAGGCATCGCAGTCCGTTCGCACCCCCCATGAGTTGCGTCTCCGACGCTGCTCACCCGGAAGATGGCACGATAGGACAACAGAAAATGTTCCGCCGCAACGTTGACATTGAAAATCAGAGCTTTGCATCCCAATTAGAAACGTTGTGACACTCATCTACGTCAGTAACGATCCCCTGAAATGGCAAACGAATCAGGCGTCACCGAAGAAAGAAGCATTCGCGATGGCATTCCATGGGCGAAGCTCAGAGGTCACGAACTGATAGGCGAGGAAGACCAAGCGTTGATTCATCTCCATCTTCGCGTGGTCGCAGGATCGCGGTCCCAGGGCCGGAGGTTTTCCTCTGGATACTGTTCCCTTTGCTTTCCTTTGTCCTTGCCTTTGTTTCGGCCTTTGCCGGCGGTGTAGTCATAGTAGGTGTTGGCGTTCCAGCCTCCATGCTGTTCACCTCCGGTTCTCTCACGCCCTTTTGAAGGTCCCTTGGCCGAAGAAGCGCTTGCACGTTCCTCCGTAGTGACAGGCGTGTCCAGGATGGAAGTACCACCTGGAGGGAGATAGTCAGCGGCCGAAATGTGGTGTAGGGCTTCAGTACGCTTGGTCGTCGGGTTTTGCTGTCTCTCAGCCTTGGATCTGTTCAATCTGTCCATGAAATGCGCAGGCATTTGCACATTGTGGTCCACCAGCAATCCAATGGTCTGGACTGAATGATCGGCATGAGTCAGCAGGATACCGACGGGGTCGATGTACAAGAAGTCCACCGGTCCAGTTGGCGTTGGTCGTAGCACTGAGAATTGTTGGTGTCCTGTCACCATCGGAATCACCTCGCACAGGACGTTCAGGCAACAAAAGTGCATAGCCTTCACATCTTCATCCCTGTTGCTCTTCAAGTACGTAGTAGGGTTGAAGTTGTCCCTGCCAATTCCCATCATGTTGGCTCCCCGCGTAAGCAACGAAAGCATCTGATTCGTCCGGAAGCGCATCAAAGTGTAAGTCCCGTTGGGATCGTACTGCTTGAGGTTCTCAGGCTCCTTGGCAAAGCGAATGATCTCCTCATCAGTCACATCCCTGCTCACACCCGTCTCTCTGTCCACTACAGCCAAAGATCCCCACTTTCCGAGCACATCATAGCGTTGGCCAAGTGCGAAATTCTCCTTCATCTGAAACAGCGGCATAGTAGCCCACTTCGCGAATCCTGACCAAGCCTTGTAGATGGTCCTGCATACCACGAAAGCCATATACGAAAGAGCGACCATGTTGGCGTCAATGCAATGGGCATTTCGCTTCCCTGAGTAGTAGGATGGCTGCATGGCGGTACGTGCGAGTTGTAGCTCAGGATCGATGTTCAAAGACTGGCCGGCGATGAGGACGGGACGGCGTTCCTGTGCAACTGCATCTGGTACTGCGTCATCAAAGTCCTCTCCTGGCTCTGTGTCCATTTCTTCATCAGGTTCCTGTTCTGGATCGTCCTCCGCGATGACAGATGGTTCTGGGATTTCCTCAGGTTCCGCAACGGTCTCTACCTCCATGGCTTCCTGCTCCTCTTCGGGCGCCTCAGGCACTGCTGCTGCCGCGGCTTCCATTGTCTGAGCAATGAAGTCACTGGGGATCTCCGTAGGAGTCTCCCGTTGTGGAGAACCTTGGTAATATCCGCTAGAAACGAACTGTGACCAGCAAGACGTGCATCGGGAGAAGCATGCTGGAACGATGTTGTAGCATGCCGGGCACACCCTCATTCTCCTTCCATCCTCGTCTCTGCGTAGGTCTTCGGGTCGCCAATTCTTGATGACAAACTTGATCCCTTTGTCCATGTAGTGATGCCGAACCGTGTTCTCCCTGTGGGACTCCAGGACAGTCGTAAGGTCTCGAATGATCTGCTCCTTGCTGGTGTCGTGGGGTCCAGGAGGCATCTCGCAAAGCAATTCCATGATCTTGCTTGGCGTTCGGTATCTCTCGAACTCAGGAAGCAAAGGTGATGCATTGTAGTCCAACACCATCTCTTTCTCCAACCGTTCATCGTAGATCTTCTCCACCAGAGCGAAAGAGTGTGTATCTTGAGGATTCGGGACGCAAAACCATACCTCCTTGACGAACTGGAACGGTATCGTTCGGCCAACGATCATGATGCCGCTGTCTGTGATACGTCCATCTTCTCGTGCAAGGTCCTGCGATGGGACATGGAGGACCGCCAGTGGCATGTGCTTGGCATCTCGTCCATGTACCCGCATCTTGGTCGTCGCATTCCGGTGATCGAACGGTGCAAACACCCCCCAATAGCTGTGGAGTCTGCCGCCTTGGTTGCCTCGAAATTGGCGCCTATGGTCGAAGTCCCCGTCGGGGTCCTCCGAACCAGGCATGATGCCTTGCGTGACAATGGAATCCAAGTTGCGGCATGCCGTAGCGTGGAACGCGCCTCCAAGACGTTGCAAGAGGGTCATAGATGGAGATATTGCGAACCTGTTCTTGTCCAACTGAAGCAAATTGTTCTGGGGATCTGAGTGCGCAGAGTGACCACTTGTAGCCCGAACTGCCCATGGCTTCACCCAGCCGTTGCAAACGTTCAGGTACCTCTGGCTGTGCCGGCAACGATCATTGTTCTGGATCTCCGTGATCTGGTCAGGAATCGATACCAACATGTTCGAACCTGCGGATCCAAGAGTTTCCACGCCGGGGTCCTTCACTCTCACTCCCAGGAACTGCAACCGAATCTTGGCCTTATGGCGTCTCGTGGCTGCGAGCATGTTCCCTTGGAACAATAGCTGAAGTCTTTCATTGTACACTCTCTTCCTCTGTTGCTCATCGGTCCTTGAGACCGCTTCGGTGATGCGTCTGCTGTCATGGGTCCATAGTTGCTCATGCCTCACCAAATCCTCGATCAGCACCCACCCTCCTTCATCACATCGAATGACGCTGCTGAATGCCACCTGGCACCTGTTGTCAAGCCATTCCGAGCCTGGGCGCCTGGCAATTCTGTGACGCAGGTCAGATTGGATGCAGGATAGCGCCCAATCCGCGTTCCTTCTGCGATGATGGGTGATGTTGCGAAGGACAACTTCGTTCACGATGTCCCATCGATTGTGGATGAAGCTTGCACCCTTGGTTGGGATCAGGTCGAGAATCCCGCACCGGATTGGCCTTCCGCCGCCGATGCATTCGTAGCCTGCATTGGTGTAGCCCTGAATGGTATCATCATAAGCAAAGCTAGGACGGTCTCCTCGTTGAGGTAGGCGTCGGTCGCGATGGTCCGAAAGCTGCTCAATGAGGTCCACCACCCGCTGGCTATTCTCTGGTCCCAAGTCCTGCAGTGGTACGCCACAAGCATCGTGTAGGCCCCGACGGTTCTCCACATCCGTGCAGAGATTGTGTTTGTTCTCATAACGGATCAAGACCACATCACCCCGTACGGCTTCGCCTCCGCGTCGCGGTCGGGCTTTGGCCTTGGGTCGTCGGTCCGAGGATGCAACACTCACATGGTCTGTGGTGTCAACGTCCATTGGCTCAGCCTCTTGTGGAGGTACTCGACGTGGATATCGAAGAAGGCTTTCCTTGATGATCTGGATGCCTCGAAGTACCAGATCCCGGGTCGCAGCATTTTCCGTGCAATTGGACAGATGGTGTTGATCACTGCCACAAGCGATACAGAACGTGAGGCGATCGCTTCCGACCGACATTTCGCCCTGAGCGAGTACTCCCACATAGTCCTGAAGCTGCGCGACAAATCCTTCACGAATCATCTGCCTGGGATCAGGGTCTTCTGCACCTTGTTCTTCCTCGGGTTGCGCATCCACATCTACATCCTGTGCAGGTATTGGTGGAGCAACGGAGAACCCTGGATCGTCCGTGACGTTGTCAGCGGCCTGTGTCTCGTCGGTTCTCGCAATCTCTACGGGGTAGATATCACCATCGACGATCACTGTGAAATCAATCACGAGGTCAGCGGACATGTTGTTGACGATCTCAGCGACTGCTTCATTCTTCTTGGGCGGTGTCCTTTTGCGTGGGGAGTCAACCGTGATCAGCTCGATAGCTTCGGCCGACGCGTAGCGGAAGAATGATCTTTCGATTCCCCTCACGCACGCATTTGCTCCCTCAAGGCCACCCCAATTCGGAAAATGACTTGGGTGTCTCATTGCAATTGTAAGAAGCCCGAGCGCCAGCTCCACCGTGTCACCCAGGAGTTCCTCCTTGGGCAAGGCTGACCCTCTGTAGCATTCTTGGCGCTCCTCCGGAGTCAAAAGCATTCTCATGAAACCAGCATAAGCGCAGTTCCCGGCATCGTAGTAGCAGATGTAGCATGTCTTGCCTTCGGAGTCGTATCCTCTGTCCCATGCCAACTGTTTGGCCTTTCCCCATGCCGCGTACTCGATGGCCTGACTGGCTGTGATTCGGAGACCACCGTAGTGAGAAACCGTCTTGCCAATGTCTTCGTAGACCACTTCCGCACAAGCTTTGAGGAACTCCTTGATGTCCATGCGAGGGTCCACAAATTGAAGCCTCAGGTCATAAAGGTGCTTTGCGCAAGCCAAGGTGTACTTCTGGGACGCGACCAAGTCATTGAAGGAGCCGATTTGATGCTGCATCTTCAAGGCTGAAGTATGCGCGCACCCAATGCAGTGTCCAGGATACCCGTTTCCAGTCGGCTTGAAGAAGGCCTGTGCGTAGCACTCAGCCAACTTCATTGCGTCACATCCAGGGCAATAGAACGTTCTCCCTTTGACATAGCCGGTGTTCGGGGTCGCGTAGGTGTCGATCCGGAACCAGTAGTGCCTGTTGTCGTAGTAGGCTTCGGGGACGGTCATGGCGATGTCAAAGTCCTGCCAGGTGACTGTGGACGATTCAGCGACCGTGTCACCCTGGGCACCCGACCTGATCTGTTGCTGCTGTTCTCCCGTGAACCATGTCTGCGAAATCTTGGTGGACGTCTTGACTTCACTCTTGTCCTCCCAAATCTCGACAAGCGACGGGTGAGCGACTGAGTCGGCGCGGACAGTTTCGTCCCATGAGCGAACTTTCGATGCCTCTACAAAGCACGTGGATACCATCTTCTCGCAGAACAGCTGCTTCTCGTAGATAGCGTAGCCCAATTTGAACCTGACCCGATTGTCCGGTGCTGGCACCTTTTCGGCTGACAGTGTATGCACGCCTGATGACGCATGTTTCATCTGGCTGTACATTCTTGACCAAAACGAAGATCCATGAATCACCACGCATGCTCGGGCTCGCAACTCCAGTTCAATATACATTCCCAGCGCGTGGAAACCGTTGAACAGAGAAGCTTTGTGCTGAAGGTAATTGCTAGCTGCTCCAACGAACCGTAAGTCGTGGTTGATGTTGACAATTGGAGGGCGCGTGGTACGCTTCCCTGCTGCAATGATAGGGTCAACGTACGTGATCTTGAGCTGTCGCTGCAAGTCAGTGCGAATTGCTGCTCCGTCTCCGACCTCACTCATCGGAAAGGACATGTTCTCGATGAGGATTGCCTGGAGAGACAGATGGTAATGCAGTGTGACGGTTGCAAGCTGCTCTTCAGTCAAGCCATCCAATGTCGCATTCACAGATTCCAACGATCCTTTTGTGACTTGGAAGTTATAGTTGGCACCTGTGGTGATCGACGGGCTCACAATGTAGATCTCGCTCCATCCATGCATGCCGAGGTTCTCTCTCACCGTGTGCGTTGATCCCCTGGTCCTTGCAACCATGTCAAAGTCCTGGACGAGGATTGTGCACTGAGAGCGCATAGTCGCGGCATCAGGTTTGCCACCCATACCCAAACTATTGCGAAATCCGTTCAGCGTGTTCATGGTGTTGATCCTTGCTTCTTCCGGAATGTCATCGTTGTCGACAAGATCGCTGTCTGCCTCGATCATCACTGCCGAGGTAAGCATCGGAGGAGAAGGAAGATGCACGCATGATACCAATGCCAATGCATGGTACAGCCGTGAATACATCCGTAACCACACCTTTGTACTCAGCTTCACGTAGACCTTCAGGTTGAGACCCTTGTCATCATTTTGAGAGACGGAACGGATCCTTGCCAAATAGGTCACCAGTCTTCTGACGTAATGCTGAATCGGTGTGGTCCCCACGTCGTGGTTGGCCACAAACTTTGGCGTCTCATCAATGGCAGGTGGGTACTCGTCGTGATCACGGGTCGTCGTCAGCAAGATCGAACGACAGCCCTTCTCATCGATGTTGACATAATGGTACCAACTTTCCTGAGCGCCAGCGGGGATTGGAGCTTCCTCCCATGTCGGTTGCGATGGTTCCTCTTCCGGTTGCGAAGGCGGTTGTTGTGGAGGAGGTGCCGCAGAAGATGACGACGCCGATGCCGTTGCCTCGTCCGTCCTTGCCCTCTTTGGTCCGTGGCTAGGGGTGGCTCGAGGTCCGGCAGCGGATCCTTGCGATTGTTCCGGCGTTCTTCCATGCTCAGGGTGCACGATTCCTTCCGGTTCGAGGTTGCTTGCCGTAGGCATCGCAACTCTCCCCGTTGAGTATACCCAGCTAGGATGCCGTTGAAGGTTGGGCGGAAATAGGCCATCATCTTGCATAAGCGGATTTGGTGCCCTCATCTGTTGGAATTCCGCTTCCCATATGCCCAATGTGGCGCGTTTGGTAGAGCAGTCGACCACGTACCCAGATTCAACTCCGCATTGATTCCAGGTGTAGCCACGGAACGCATCCGGCAATTGGAAACCGTTCTTGTCCTGAGCTGCACATACGGCATCCACATGGTACTTGAGGAAAGCATACGTGGTGTAGTCGGAATCAGGGAGCACGTCGTTAGACCATCTGTAATGCGGGAGTCCAGTTTGTGGATCAATCCATGATACGTAGGAATGAAGCACGTGGAGACAGACACTGAACGCCTGGAGTGAGTTCATCGCAAAGGCGAGCGGATGTCCCATGCCTTGAGGCAATGTGCGCATCATCAAAGCCAGCTGGTGAACGTTGATTGGCGTAGCGCCATCGTTGCCCGCTGCACATTCCTGGTTGTAGGTCCGAAGCCCATACCCAGTGTGCTTTGCGAACATGTACATCAGCTTGCACACCCTACATAACGTAGGCTCTCCCAACAGGTCGGATTGGTCAGGTGCTCTGCCTGACATAGGCAACTTGTGGTAGTAGTCCTGATTCACCGTATACCATTGTTGAATTCTCGTGTCTGTCACGGCCTGGTAGGGCGTCTCCACGGAATTGATGAGAACGGCGAGATTGTAGTACACGTCCGCGCTGACGATGTTCCTGGTTGCAGTGTTCAAGTCGAACCGAACTTGTTTTCTTTCTTGTTCCAGTTCAACCACAGCCAACTTTGCATCATCGCGGATCACTTCCTCATCCACCATAAATCTTGTGATGGCATGGAACTTCCCTCCGTAGTCAGCAACAATGTGTTTGAGACCTCCACCAAACTTGATGACCATGGCGAGTATCTCCCCATAGGGTTTGTCCATGTACTCCTCCGGGGCAGCAAATAAGCAAGCTTTGAGGATTTCTCGGACTCGAATGGAAAGATCCCCTCCTGGCGACAGATTTGCACACGTGAACAGCAAGACCAACGGAGGTGCTTTGAAAGCTGCCCATGTGCGAATGAGATCATTGTCGACCACTTTGTCTTTCGTAATCTTTGGCGGGAGCGAAACGCTCTGCGACGAGTCCTCAGAATACATCTGCAGAAACTTGTGGAACTTCAGAAACGTCCGCATCATCCCACCAGATGGGAAAACTTCTTCGTGGTCCACTCCTTCGAAGGCCAGCTCGTAGGCATTGTAGCTTTCAGCCATGGCTCGGGGTTCGGTCCTTCCTCCGTAGGAGAGAAGTCCCTACACCCTACTCGACTTCACGGTTCCGGGTTCTCCGTAAGAGGCACCCTTCCCCGATCCGTCTGGTCAGACCTTAGTTGTTCCTTAGTTGGGGCTGTCTAATAGCCCCTTCATCAGCGTCTACACACTGATGTTGCTGCCATGCAATGTCCTCAGATTCATGTGCATCGTGACTGACACTGACATGAGCTCGAACAAGGCTGCGAACATTCCTCGCAATCGACCGCCATGAAACATCAATGCGCTGCGACAAACTGCTCTTCGATTCATGGTTCAAGCAATCATCCAGTCTCACCATCAAACGATCCGCTTCAGGCATATTAGAGAACATGATCCTGCGTCCACCACCATCGCCACCAGCACCAACACGATCATCAATCTTAACCTTTGTCACCTTGCCACTTGAAACAAGAGCATGCAACTCTGGCCAAGACCAACATGAACATGAAGAAGGCATGTCAAGCGAAAAATAGACGTCGGAAAATTCCGCACACTTCTTCAGCAGGCGTTTGAGAGATTTCAAGACACTTCTGAAAACCTTGTACTTCCCACCGGAACGTTTCTCACCCCCCACGCAAGCCCCTTCACTACTTCCAGGACCAGCACCTGATCGCAAAAGCGATGCCACGAATAGCACAGGTGTGCGCAGGTCATTCCGGCACGCATCCTTCATCGCACCGATAAGGCTGTCCTCATCGGCCTTAGAGCCAATCAGCTCCTTGCAAGTTATGCGAGCGCATCCCTTAGTGGACTTAGGCACGGCGTAGCCATTGCCCAAGCCACAGAGGTCAACAATCATGCGGTCAGGCTTTCGTCCACCAGCCTTCGACGGCATTGCTACCAATCTCCCATCGCCCGTTGCCTGAAATTTCAAGGCTTTAAGCAATCTCCTGGAGATTTGGCTAGTCAACTCGCATTTATCAGATCGATCCTTAGCGTCCGAATCGGTCATGTGCAAATGTTTGGACGAGCACACGTCAGACGACTTAGGATGCAACGCGACGTTTGCGGCAATGTACTCCCATTCATCCTTGCAGTAGCCGAGCTCAACGGCGGTTCCGGGAGATACAGGATCCCGAAAGGTATAACGTTGCCCGTGAGTGCATCCTTGGATCTTGATGCTCTTCCACATGGCATCTTCCTGAAGTCCCTTGTACTGCTTGGTTTCCTGGACTGGTACTCGAGGAGGTACTTCGATGATGATTTGGAACCCCCATGATGCCGCTCTGCGCGCAATTCTTTGGACGACCTCCCCCCATGGGTAGTCTGTCCGCAATTTGGCCCTTTCAGGGTTGTCAGCGATTTTCCGACTCAGCCACGAATTCTTGCCTAACACCCCTGCACCAATGAAGATCACGGAGTTAGGGTTGTTTTTCCTTGCTTCCACCACATCGAAGAGGTAGGCACACATGGCGTCGTCAACTTCTCGCCCCATACTCAGAACATTTACTTGCAGCCCAGGGTCATAGTGAGAATCGGGAGCATGCTGCGCAATGCAATCCTTGCCTGGAGCATACTCATTCCACCAGTTCTCCTCATCGACTCCTACCAATGTCCACACCGTCACTGCCTTTGGAGCATCTTTGATAGTGATACGGTATTTCCACCGGCTGTAAGGATTCTTGTAAGTATGGACCAACCTTCCATCGTGGTCGAGGAATTGGATCACCAGGCCCTCCTTGGGTTTGTTTTCGGCGAAATTGACCACGTGAGGCACAATTGCTCCATCATATCCTTGATATTCCCTTTTCTGTTCAGCCGCATCATGCCATACATCCTCGTACACTGACGACCATTGGTCATAACCGAATTGAGAGGCTTGACTTTTGGACTGGCCGTTGAAACAAAGAGGCAATGTAAAGCCCTGGTACCCCCCATGGATGGCACGCGCCAGTGTGACAACCACCGCTCGCCATTTGGCGGGCAGGGCGCGCACATAAGACTGGCCCAAAGGCGGTTCAGGAGGAGGCAAAAACGGCGGCGCAAGGACGTCCGCAATAGCTGCGGGGCGCAAATGCCCCCGTACCGGATGGTACTGAAACACAGCACGCTCCACATAGCGGTCGAACTTGCCCGGTTGATCAAGGATAGCAGCACGGTCCTCCATCTGGTGCCACTGCCCTTCACGAAGAATCCAAGTCGACCGAAGGTAACGACCAGGCGGCAACGCGGAAGGCGGCCCCCGCAACATGCGCGGGAACTTGACAACCAGGATGGGGTCCACACTGTCATGTTCTTGCAAGCCTTCCTTACTCGACAATCCAGCACGATACAACACCTGAGGGAGGATCGGCGTCTGCGTGTAAGGAAAACAAGGCACCTCGCTCTTGAACGAGTAATGCTGTTGCCCCTTCTCATCCGTGCTTTGGGTATGAGTAGGGCGCATCAGATCCATAATCTCTTGGGAGCCAATGAGAGCCGGCGGAAAAATGTTGATGAGCTGACACGCATGTGTCCAGGACACAGAATCCTTGAACGACTTGGTGTGTATGTCCGCGGACATCTTGGCAGTGACCTCATAGGCAAGAGAAACGTAACCTTCCTGAAAGATAGAATGCATCCAGCCAATGCAGATGCCGTGGGTACGTTCCAAGTGACGCATAGTCGGATTCTTGCCCGTGCGAATCACCCCGATCATGGTCTGGTTGTCGTCGTAGAAGACGAAGTTGGGGTCTTGCCCCCCAAGCTGCTGCCACAACGTGATAGCAGGCAATCCAAGACGTGACATGGCAAAGTCGGCCGCGACAATCTCGGCCTCAGGTGTGGAATGACTCAAGCATCCCTGCCTTTTGCTAAGTCCCGCCAAGGGAAATCTTGTGTGAGAACCTTGAATGTGCAAGTGAGCACCGGAGGTAGATTTCAAACTTTCTCCACAACCTGCATAGTCCGCATCTGCAAACAGCCCGATGGACGAGTCCTCCAAGGAGTTCCCGACCCATCCAATCATCATGTGATGTTTGGACTGGTGCACATAGGCCATGAGATGATGAAGAAGAGCATCCTCCTTCTTGGTCCATTTCGTGATCTTGCGTGCGAGATTGTTGATACTGCGCAGAAGATCAAAGCGGCAAATGCGCGCGGCATAAAGCAATTTCATGAGAATGCTTGCTGCCTGCGGAGCAAGTGCGCCGCGATTAGCCTCGTTGATCTCCTCTTCCTCTGGCGCCTTGGGAATAGGTGGAGGCGGAACAAGCCGACCATCCTTATCAACAGGCATGGTGTGTCCACACCACGTGCATCGATGGCTTTTACCTGACTGTGCCGGAGCGCGAGCTGGGTGATTCTTAGTCTCCTCAGCCGGACTCGGCGATGGTACCGTCTTGAATTTTGTCGGATCGAACCCAGTCACGTCGCAGTACTTCTTGACTGTCATGTCCAGGTACGTCTCCATGTCGTAGGTAACGGTCTGCACCTTCGTTTTGTCATGCAACGTTGCCTCGCCCTTGGAGATGCGACAACCCAGATACAAACCTAGTGGCGTTTCTTCTTCCAATCGGAGTTCTTGGCGCAGCATGTCCCAACCCTTGGGTAGATTCTCTTTGGGCCCTGCCATCTTGAGATCATCCACGTAGATGACAAGTAAGAGCTTCATTTGCGGGTGGAAATACAATGATGGCCATTCGTCGCCAATCGGCTTGAATCCTACTTTCTGTACCGCGGTGTGGCAATGTTGTTCCCACATGGTTCCTGCGTCAGGATGTCCATATAGAGCTTTGATCAGGCGACACACAGGTCTGCGGAATTTATGCCGTTTCGCAGATGGATGCCAGGCTTCATCAGGCAGTTCAACCCAACATGGAGTTCCCGATAATCTCGCCTGAATGTATGCTTGGATAGCATCCGCCATCTGGACATCGTTGCCAGGAAGGCATCCGTAATAATCTGCCCACCGTGAGGCGTCAAACGTAGCCGGGGAATTCCCCAAATCCTGAAACAATGCGGCTTCCATGTTCTGGTCTTTGACCTGATCACCGAGTAGTACACCTCGCCCTTTGAACTTCCTGGCAGGATCGTCCTCTTTGAGCTGATAGTTCTTCTCGTATATCAGTCCATGTACTCGCGCCATATGTACTTTCTCACCTTTCTTCTTTGCCTCAGCGACGACGTCGTCATATTCACGCGTAGTTGAGAAATCAAACACCTCTTGGTCCCACAATCCCTTCCATTCTTTCATGAAAGCTTCCATGGCCTTGGGGTTGTTGACCATCTCCTTGCGTGTGACGGGTCGAGTGACCATGGCATTGAAGCATGATCCTCCTGCCTGATTCTTTTCCCGATGTACGTTTCTGTGAGAAGTCGTACACGGCATAGACGGAATCCAGTTGTCATCCATGACCATGTGTGCCGGAACAGCCGGCACGACGTCTGCCAAGAATTGTTCTTGTGTGTATTGATCCACATAGGATTGTGCCCAGGACCATCCATCGTCGTCGTCAATGGACACGTTGAGTTGCAGATCAATTTCTTCACATGGAACAATCTTGGGAAAGATCATGTTGTCCAAAATCTTGGTGACTATCTTCTTCCCTATCACAGCCTTCTTCCGGTCCTTCTTGGCAACTCGAGCTTTGTCTCGCTTTTCTTTCTTGTACGCTGCCTTCTTCTCCGCTTCGCTCATTTTCTTCCATGCTTCCGGAGAGTAGGAATGGATAGGTCGCCGTGTAGGAAGAGTTCGTCGACCGTCGCTTCGGATCTTATATGGAACTCCCCTTTTGTCGATCTTGCAGGCTTCACCATCATCGGTGAGATATACAATGCCGTCCCCTTTCTTCCCCGTACTCCAATGTTCAATCTCCTCGGGAGCCAACTTCTTTTCTTTCAAGATCTTGATAATCTCTCCAGGTTCTTCGATGTCTCCTTCGGGGATGAGTCTACCGGTTGGACCGACTTCGCGGGGCGATCGTCGATCTTTTCCAGTGACCTTTGGTTCAGAAGGAGGCGGTGCTGCACGTAGACCTAGTTCTTCGTCTAGTTCTTCGAGTCTTTTGTCTCCTATAGCATCAATAGCTTCATGTTCTGCTGACTTGAAGACTTCGCCAGACGGCTCCGCCTCTATGTCAGATGGATCTATGTCCTGTAAGTCGGGATCTTCTCCGGGATCCGGTGGAGGAAGAAGACCATCTTGATCATCATCATCCCCGTTACCACCATTTCCTCCAGGCGGATCGTCATCACCGTCATCGACGTCTTTTATCTCCTTGCCGGCGAGGTCAACGTTGTCCCTTAGTCCCTCAATGGTTGAGTTCATCCTCTCATACTCGGCTTTCAGGGGGAACGTTATCTCCTCTGGGAAGTAGATAACTTCTGTCTCGTACGGTCTCATCAACTTCCTGGGAACAGATGCGTCCATCGACAAGTTCGCATTGGCAAATTCCTTCATGTCCCACACGCGATACTTCTTGGACCATCCTTGACCAGCAGTGATGATGTATCCGGCGAAAATGCCTGGGATCCCCTTTGGATCGAACTTGTTGCCATATGTCTTCGGCCTTGTATCCGTAGGCTTGAAGAAGACTTTGGCCCCAAAGGGTATGGCTTTTCCCTCGAAGTCCTTTCCAGTCATACGTTTCCATGCTGAATCACCATCGCCCTCCACGTCTTCGATGTTGAGGTTCTGCATCACGCAATTCAGCGCAAAAGACCAGTATTGGGCGGGTAATCCGGCGTGTAGCATGGATGCTGCGACTGTGTTGATCACTTCTTGATTTGATCGTTCAGCGAGTGAATTGTTACTGGGTTTCCCTGGAAGGGAATGATCTATCACGATCTTCAACTGCGCCATAGCTGAATCGAACTCTGGTGCTTCATCACTATACGCCATATGAATCTTGCGTCTTCCCATTAGGCGTCTGATGGCCATGACGACCTCGTCAGTGCTCCTTGAAGCCGTGGGAATCGCTGCGATCATTTTGGTGGCGATGTCTCTGATGACTAGAACTTCACGTGCTCCATCATCGAGTCCGATACCTGCTTCGGCGGCCTTGCGCATATCGAGGAAGTCGAACGTCACAAGATCTCCCCAGTGTTTGATCACACGTTGAAACGCACCTCGTTGTGTCCGCAAGTGCTTCATCTTCGCGCGTATGCACGATTCGCAATATGGATTGCGGTAGCGATGAGTACACAGATGTGCCAACGTCTTGCTTCGGCTTTCAGTGTTCCGACTCTGGCCTTGCGGCTCGGCGCACCGTCGCCTTCCACATCAATGATCACCTCATCGTCACCATCCAATGGAATTTCACCCACTCCTTTTCCTTCGTCGTCGTCCGGAGGTCGTCCGGCCTCGGACTCTGGCACTTCTTCTATAGGAGGTTCTTGGGGTTCAGGATCAGGAGGTCGTTCATGATCGTCACCTTCTTCTTCTGCCTCAATCTCGCTCGGTGCAGCTTCAGCGGCAGCTGCGACACTGACGTCAACATCACCCGCGGTTAGCACACCCTTGAAGATTTCGGTGATCGCTTTGGCCTCCGGATCATCATGAACAAGTGACTTGGAACTCCCGGCGCGAATGTACGGGATGTCACCGTTCACGAACAGAGATATCCTCTTGCCCTGCGGGTTGATCATGAATGGTTCCCTTCCGGGTGGCCACACAAATCCGTAGTTAAAGTTCATGCATCTCTTGCCTATGGAAAGCACCGATGGTGTGTCGTCCAACACGTAAGCGTTGATCGGTTCCTCGAACGACTCAGTCTGGAAATTCGACACGAGATCGGTATCGGTGATTCCATTTGCTGTCTGAAATGATATGGGCTCTGGAGTCACGAGTGTCTCGAGACTATGCTTCTCGATCTGCTTCTGAGATATGAGGTCGTGGCCACACCCAGTGTCCATGAGAAACTTGATCTTCTTCTTGAGGATGACTGGTTGAACCATGCATTTGCATACACCTTGATTGA